>APFE031113199.1:52662-94003 GCA_000404065.3 Pinus taeda
TTCATAAATAGAATGAGGGTTATGGACTAAATATAAAAAGAGGTTTTATTTATTTACCATGCGTCTAGTTTATTTATATTTTTATTTATTTACCATACCTTTTGTGTAAGTATAAAAATACGTTCTATTTATTTACCATACCTTTTGAGTAAGTATAAAAATACGTTCTATTTATTTACCATACCTTTTGAGTAAGTATAAAAATACGTTCTATTTATTTACCATACCTCCACTTTACTTATATTTTTATTTGTTTATACCCTTGCATGTATATAAGGTGACTTATGGAGTAAATATAAAAAATGCTTTATTTATTTACCATACCTCTCATTTATTTATATTTTTATTAATTTACCATACCTCTTTATAAATATGGTATTTGGGCCTTTGGCCCATAGGATTCACTTAAATAAAACCTATTCTTGAAAATCGGCGAATGGAAGGTTGTAACTCCTAATTTCAAGGGCTAAATTTACCTTTTTTACCCTCTCCCTTAAAATAAGGTGGGCTATTTGAGGTGATTTGTAAAAATGTACTATGATACAAAATATTCGCCCACTAAAAATTTAAAACCCCTTAATTTCGCCAATGGAAAAACATTCGCCCCTAAAATCACCCCTATTTGCGATGTATGGAAAGAATGCAACAATAGGATTTTCAAGAACAAAATTGGCTCAACCCAGAGCATGATGGCACATATTATAAGACAACTCAAAGAAACTGTGAGTGCCCTTATAAATAAACCCCCTGAGAACCCTCCTCTAAAATAGGACCCACATATACTCTTTCATTTGGGTCTCCAGTTGCCTGTCCCCCAGGGCATAAGCAAGATCATAAGACATACAACAGTGGGGAAGGACTTCTAGTAACCGCCTCCTATTGGATTTTTGAAATTTAATATAGATGGAGCCTCTAAAGGAAACCATAGGGTGGTTGGTTATGGTAGAGTCATAAGAGATGAGAAGGGATACATAAAAGTCATCTTTCATAGTCATTTGGGGAAGGCCACTAATAATATGGCAGAACTCATGGCCTTATAGTAATGCCTAGAAATCTTGATTAACTCCAATTTACAGAATTCCATCATAGAAGCAGACTTTGAATTGAAAATTAATTCAGTCAAGAAGATAGACAATGACACAACACCAGAAAAAGTATCGAATCACTGGCAGTTATTGCAGGTCTATCAATCTATACAATCCCACATAAGAACCCTGAGAACATGTAGATTTTTTCACGTGCGCAAAACAACCAATAGGTGAGCGGATCATCTGGTGGATGAAGGAGTGCTCTATATAAGTAATAATAGAAGATATGCTTGAGAGTCGACACCCTCAGGGAATTTGCGTGAGGACTGTCACAGACAGGCGATCGAAGGCAGGGAGAATTTTCAATTTATGAAAGATAAGCAGTAAATAGACCAATGGAAATAGTAAAGAGTCAAAAATTCACAGGGAAGAAGCAAGGGGTAAATAATGGGCAGGTTGATAGGTAGACGACCAAAGATTGGAGTGAACTCCAGCATCCTATGAATTTCGGATGGATAACTGCATGTAGGATAAACCTTCAAACAGACCCGAAAAACTTTAGAGCGACAGTTTATGCTAATCATTGGGTCTGAATGGAAAAATAAAGAGTGGGCATGTTGCCAGCTCGAGATCAGCTTTGGATCATCATATCAAATAGGGTTGGATCACACGGTATTCAAGTCATAAAGAAAATCAAAGGTTAATCCTCCAATATACCCAAAAAATTATAGAACGGTGGTTTTGGTTTCTCATCGGGTCCATAAGAAAAATTAAGGAGTGGGCAAGTTGATGACCTAAAATCAGATTATGATCGTCGGATCTTCAAGCGCTAGATCCCTTGGTTTTCAATTTGCTGAGTCAACCATAGGTTAAGGCTTTTTTTTTAGTCACATACTATTGCATTGTGGGTTGTAGGATCTATGGGCCCTCATCATCGAGGGCATTCAGGTTTTATGATGGTTGAGCCTTAAGCCTTTTAGTGAACCCGAAAGAACTTTAAAACCTTTTAAATTTATCTTTCAGGTTAGGAAGGCAGGTATCCTACCTCATTAGTAGTTTGAGTGTCAGTCATGTTGTAGTTTTGTTTGAGTTAGGTATGGGGTTATATCAACCCAGCTGTCCATTGAGTGTTCATAGAGCTGATGATGTTGTTCTTGACCTTGTTAATAGGATTAAAAAATGTACATTATGTATTTTTTCACGATTAATGGGAAGCTCCACTCTTACTGGATCAACAAAAAGAATAAAGGTATGGGCACTACTCGAATCAATAAACACTATTACCTTTTTCTTCTTGATATATCATTTTATATTGAGAGTTTGAGGAGTCATAATTTGTTATGAAACCAGCTCAAAAAAAAAGATAGAAAAGATAGATCAATGCCTTAGAATTCAGCCTCTTCGAGGGGGCAGCCTCTGTTACATTACATAAATGAACAATTCTTGGATGATACAAATGAAAAGACCTCCTTTCTATATATAGGAGTCTAGGGGGTCATAACATAATCAGAGCCGACATAACAATAATAATGTAACAGCACAATAATAACAATAGTGGGCTTCTATGGGGCACAATGGTAACAATATGGGCACTACATGGGTACATCAATATAATAAGTGGGTTGTACTAATAAGAATAAAGGGTTACACTAGTCGTATAGGGGCCTAACATAATTCCTACCAATGAATTACAAGATATGGTCTGATTCATTTCTTGTTTCTCGGGGGTTGGTCTTCTTGTTGTATATCCTCCCCTTTTGATGTTTCTTTTTCCTTTTCCTCCACCTCTTCAAAATCTATGTAGAATAATTTCTTCTCACAACAACTATGACCATTCGTTTATTTGTTATCACAACTGTAACAAAGCCCTTTTCCTATTTTCTCCTCCAATTATTGTGTTGTTAACCTTGTAGTTTGTGGAAGATTAGGAGCAACAACATTTCCATCTTTATATTTGTGAGAGGTAGACTTCATGGTTGCTATATTTTTTCTTTCAATTTTTTATGCCACCCTTAATGCCCTCTCAAATGAATCTGATTCCCAATGGAAGACCTCATGTTGGATGTTATCTTTTAAACTTCCTATCTATACATCAATCTGATGCTCCTCTATAATACCAATTACCGTAATATTCAATTTTTCTAAGTCTTCAATGTGCTCTACCATTGAACCCTTTTGTTTGAGATTTATTAATTGGCTAAAGAAGGTGTTTTTCTTTGTATATTCATAATGTGGTATCATTTACTCTGTAAAAATTGACTAGGTGAGAAGAAGTGTACAAAAAGAATTCCATCTATACCATACAAACGAATTGGGTTTTAAATATGCAGATGCAATATTTACCTTCTGTGAGGGTTGCAAATTATGTAGACCAAATTATTGCTCCATCTATAGTATCCATGTTATAAGATCCTTGTCATAAAGCTTACTCATATCTATATTTGGAATGTGGTTGTTCTTAAACCCCACATCGGAGTCTCTAAAATCATAATTCATGTTCCTTTCTTCCTCATCATGATTTTTATGCATCACCTTGTCACCACAGATAAGCCACTCTTGCAACAACTTTGTCAATCCTTCCATGTATGCATTCAAACCATCCATATTAGCTTACAGGGAATACTTCAAACCTTCCATATATGCTTTTAAATCACCAATGCCATCTTCATTTACTTTTTTTGAGAGCGAAATTTGTTGCAATTGGTCCTCTAATTTTGATATATCATGTTGCAATTATTCTTCTTCATGCATCATAATAGAGATTTTTGACGGCTTAATGGGTGTATAATTTTTTTTTTTTGGAGGCATTGTAGAACCAAATACTTATATTTATGCTTCAATATTCCATTTGAATCAATTCAAATTAATTTTTCAAGCGAAAGTTATAAAAAAAATTAAAAAATACACGTCCTTTTCTTGCTTTTTTGGAACTCGATATTCAAATTGCTGTACCTCTGTAATTTCAGATTTCCAAGGTCTAAAATTCAGTCTTGTGGTAGCTCTATGAATATTATTTCCAATGGTACAAGTCATACCAATATTGGATTCTTCAATATATAGTTATTCCATATCTCCCATGATGGCGTGATTATGGACTGGTTCAGTAGAGCGAAGTTGTATGGGATGGCACATTTCATTGTTTCAATGTTTGCCCTAAAATTACTACAGAGGAAACTAAAATCCGTGTAATTTCGGCCATGTTTTACAGAATTCAGATCTAATTCCTGATACAAAAGTTATGACAATTTTATCTAGGTCACTTGTTTGAGACTGAATCCAGGAGCATGAAATAACCCTAACTTCTTCGAACCATATCTAAAAAAATATAATGAACCAAGATTTGAAATTGCATCATGAAGTTCACCAATATTTTAACTCCAAGTGGTTGTAATTTAAGGTTATAAATATTTGTATAAAATATGTTATAGTCAAAATTCTGTGATGACCTGTTTGAAACAATGGAACCTTGTAATCCAAAGCTCTAATACCAAATGTTATGCAACCAGTGCACAAATAGATAGATAAACGAATTAGAAATTATCCTCTTCGATGGGGAACCTCCTTTATATTACATAAATGAAAAATTATTGGATGATACAAATGACAAAGACTCTTTTGTATATATAGGAGTCTAAGGGGTCACAATATAATCAGAGCCTACATAGCAATAATAATGTAGGGGCACAAATTTAATAGTAGTGGGATTCTATGGGGCACAACAATTACAATATGGGGCTAAATGGGCAGAACAATAAAAATAATGGGGATACACTAGTATTATAGGGACCTAAAATACATTCACTAGAGTCATTTACACACACGTGTTACATGAATAATAATCATGTATAGAATTTTGATTGTGAAATTAAAAGTTACAATGAATTAAAAATATTGATTCACCGCCACCCTTCTTAGTATTTTTTCTAATAATTGCTATCAAATTGGTCCCATGGAAGAATATTTATCTCTTGAAGGGATATCTATCAAAATGAGCAATCAAGAGGGAGTATTTTCTTACAAGCCACCTTTGTTTAATGGAACTAACTTTGTGATTTGGAACGTCAAAATGAGAGCGTATCTATAGTAATTTGGATTTTATGTATCAGCACTTGTTAAAGGTGGATATCAATACCCATCCTCCATTCCCACAGTTAATGTAGGAAAGAAGTATTATGAGAATAATGAAAATGAAATAAATGCTATTTTGGGAGGATTAGTTGAATTTGTGTTTGTGAAAGTCATGCATCTAAGCACCGAAAAGGAAATGTGGGATAACCTTGTCCAAAGCTCTGAAGGTGATGCTAAGGTAAAAGGTGATATACTTCAAAGATATAGAATTTGGTATGGATCTCTTAAAATGCATGATGATGAAATGATTACAAGTTTTTTACTTGGAATAGATGGGATTGTTAACAAAATGAAAGGTCTTGGTGATGAAATAAAGGATTGTTGAGTCAAATTATAAACTTATAATTTGAGTAACATAAATCATCAACCCTGGGCATGTAAGCTTGGGAGATGTTATGCAAAATATATGCAGGCTTAACACGATGAGTGTTGATTAATCTAACTAGTCAATTATACAAAACTAATTTCTATTTCCTGCATCGATCATGTAGTAGTAAAGGCTATGGAGTGGATTGAAACATTCCTCTAAAACTCTTAGTATTACTGATGTTTATTAGGAAAATATACAAAAACGAAATTTACAGCAAACTCAGAAATTCAGTAAACATTATAAATCAAATATTAATTAAATGAAATGCACACATTAACATGAAACTCATTCATTCAGTTATTTGTTGCCGCTATATATGAAAGAATACATTAGCTGTAAGAACATATTATTACTACATAATAGAAATAAAATGCATACACACTAAACTATGAGAGTTGTGAGCAAAAGGGGCCCTCCATTACTCACAACCCCTTTAAATTAGAAGAGCTTGTTCAATGAAATAGATATAATATATAATATTGTATTAATCTGTGAAGATAATAGTCAAATAGAATATGATATATAGTATCAGCTAAAACTAACGCAACAACCCCCTACCATATAAACTAGAACAAAATTTATACAAATACAAAAGCCCATATGTGGCTCAAAGTAAGGAAATCTACTAATCTAGGCCATTGGCTAACAGTTGTGTTACAAAATATCAAATTTAACCATACTAAGTCTAATACATGACTGAAAGAATGGATTAGATGAAATTCATTACATGGCTCTAGCTTTCCTCCATACAGCCAACAAGAGAAGGTCTGTAAATATGGCAGTTTTGTTGGCAGATCTAAAATTACCAATAGGACAGTATCCATATGTGATAGATTCCCCACAAAACCCATGTTCCCTTTCAATTTAGAAATTCATGGAACATAGCCAACCACCGATTTTGCTACAGGAAATATAGATAGTTGTAAGAAATTTGATTCTGCAGGAATTCTAGAGCATCTGCAAGAAATAAGATCGTAGAAGCTGTTTGCAGGAAATGTGTGCCTGTTTCGAATCAAAACAAATATGCTTAAGAACTCTAGATTAGTTGTCATGATAATTAAATAAAGAAAAACTAGCTTTAAGAAATTCTTAAGGTTAAGGTAAAAGACGCTTTTACATGTTATTTTACATACCTTTAGCATATGACACCCTCTTGGAAAAAACCTAGGTATTGTAATCAAAATATGCATAATAGGGGTTAAAGATAGTTCAAAAGGGGAGAGTTAAAGTCTAGAAAGGGAGTCAAAATTGGGAAAAACCAAGCCCCAATATCTCCAACATGCCTAGATTCTTGCATGGTCCTTATGTGAGAAACAATGTTGGATATTCCACAAAAATAAAAAGACAAAGGAAGTCATTCCTTGTCCTAAGTGGTAGCTACTACAGTCAACTAATCTACTACCTCTACCAACTAGCGCAACTGGTTACCACTAGATTCTCCAGGAATTTGGCCCTTGTATAATTCGTTCATTTTTCTTAGATAGAGAATTCGAGCTCTCTTCTTTTTCATAATTCAGGCCTTTTTCTGAACCCATTCCTCATGTTCTTTTTGTATGTGCATGATGTTCTCTTTTAGGGTCTCATTTTTCTTTGTCAATGCTCTCTCTAAAATGGTGAGCTTGGTGACGATTTCTTCCAATTCCGGCAGAGACCACCTCCTCTGGGGGTTACTTCCCATTGATTATGTCCTTGGAGGGATTTAGGTGAACTAAGGTCCTCCTTTTCTTGTTGTTCTCTTTTTGTTTCATTCCCGCTCCCATGCACTAGGGAGTCCTGGAAGGACCTTTATTCTTCACCAATTAATGAAGCTAACTCTATATTCTCCTTACCTTTGGGTGGGACATGATGTTTCTCCTTCTTTTTACCAGGTGTCTTAGGCAACACTTCTGCTTCCATAGTATCCTTTATAGTCAGCTGAACAAACTGGCTCTTGGTAAATCTCTTATCTGAGGTGGAAGTTCCATTCTTCGACTTAGGCTTTTCATCTATAGTCTCCCCTATCACCAACACTTCGTCATCCTTTTCTTCTTCCTTCATTTGTAGCCCAAGGGTCTGAGGCTTCCTCTTCTTGGGTTTTCCTACAAGCTTCTTCTTGGTGGGCTATGGAGAATTAAGGTCATCTTTTACTTCATTTTTCACCAGTGGCCCATGAGTCCATGGCTTCTTCTTCAATTTTTCTACTAGTTTTTCCTCTATAGACTCTGAAGGGTTAGATTCTTTCTCTTCCTCTTTTTCCTTTGTTTGTAGCCCACATGTCCATGGATTTTTCTTTGGTTTCTCTACTGGTTCTTCCTCCATGGAATTCGAGGAATCATAGTCTCCATTCTCAAAAAGTAATTTTCGGCCAGGAACTCCTCCCATGTCTTCTTCTTGTCTTTCAAAACCTCCACTAGGATGATTTTCACCAACCCATGGTGATAGAGGTTTTCCTCTAAATTGGCCCCCCTTGCCTTGGTGGTCATTGACATCTTCATCAAAGACATTCTCAAATAGTATGACAAATTTAATGCTTTGTCATGAAAATGTGTGACGAGCGGAATGTGAAACAAGAATGCGAGCCTAAAGCGACCTTCACACATTATGTATTTTTCCAGGAAAAACAACAAGTTATGGTATATACTTTTCAAGAAATGCTATGAAATCCACTTACTCCAGTTAGGGTCAGAATGCTCTTTCTAGAGAAAAGATGCACACAAGCCCTTGTTGAAACACTGGTTTTTAAAGCAACATTCTCCCAGCTGTGGAATTTTGCATGCCCGCACTACCAAACCATCAGTCAACCTGAACCATATATCGCTAATTTGAGCCTTGTCGCCATTTATATTTAGGGCGAAATAGTTCATTACCTTCGAATTGGGGCATCTAAATCATTGGAAAAATGGTATCCACCCTGCTTTTTCTAGTCTCACCTTACTATGAGGGTCGTCTTCCAAAAACTTAAGCCCTGCGGATCGAAGCGAATGGGGGCATGAAATTTTGACATGGTGAAAAACAACAAGACATGATGCATGCACTTGTTTGAAAATATCGTGTTAATATTTTGCAAAGGATTCATGCAACAAGAGAGGGCTTAATACGGAAAATTATAAAAAAGAATGGGATTTTTGAGAGATAGGTCATGATCATGATATGATTTGACTTCAAGAAATATATGGAGAGTATGTCCATTGGTCGTGATCGAATCATGGCAATATGGAATGGAGTTGGATTTATGATGCACCGGGTGATGGCCGCATTTTACCGCAAGGGTAATGATAGCTAAGAAATCATGTAAATGTTAAAAATTAAAGTGTCAGTTACCCCTTACCTAAAGTGTATTATTTCCGACTATACTTTACCATTCTTACCTTTCAATGGTCTAGTCCTTGGATGATGTGTGCCTATCCTTGAGATGATAACCCACTTAATAGTTAAATCAGATGTATGACCTCGTAATTCATGACCTTGACTAGTAATTAAAATATGTCAGTACTTTAAATAATTTAAGTTACTGTTTTCTCTATGGTTTTTGTTTTGTATAAAATCAAGGTGTTTCTATAGGAAATGGAACCATGAATGGTGGGCTTTCTACAGGAAATGGAACTATGACTATTGAGCCTTCTGTAGGAAATTGCACCATGACTTGTAGAACCTCTACAGGAAATCAGACCATGAAACAACACATCTTTCTCGTTTTTGTACAATTCATTACACATGAATAAAGGTGCTGATGTCAAACGTGTAATGACCTCATTGGATTACTAGTGAATGAGGTCAAATGTTAACCAATGTGAGGCCGATCACCATTGATGAGAGTGAGGACAAAGGTACCCTGATGCATCCTACTGGGTGTGAATTAATGAACTATTGTTAAATCCCCTTGTAGGATCCAGTAGTCAAGGAGCCATAATGATTCCTCATTGCTGCTAGTGAGATAACGTGTCATTAGGGCGTACAAGCTTTAAGGCATCATAAGTCTATGGTCTTGCACCTAGATAACTTGCTGATGTTGATGGGCCGATATTTTTGGAAGGAGGCTCTTAAGAAATCCCCCATCAGTCCAACACGAGAAATCCAGAATTAACTGAAAACAAAATTTATTGAGAGAATCCTAAAGGACCTACTAACTTGTAATTTTAATAAGCCCATGGTAGTCAATCCTCTCTAGATTTAAAGTTTGGAGAGTCTGAAACACTTGGAAAAGAAGACTCTGAGGGGTCTCATTTTCCGTAACTAGTCCATTGGGCTCGGAAAAAGGAATAAACCTATACCTAATATACATTCCTCCCATGTTTTACCAAGCATGAGGAGGAATAGAGTGAGCTTATTGTGTCAGTAGGAATTCAAGAAGAGATAGTAGAAGGAATGACTCCTTCTCTCACCATCTCCAACTTTCTTTTCTTCACAATTTATTTCAAAAATTCCTCCTTAGATTGGCGTTTTTGATATAACTTGAGTCTGTGCCCATTCACCAAGAAGGTAACATTCCCATCATGAATGGTTTTAACCCAAATAGATCCATTATCAAAAACTTTCTCAATTTCATAGGGGCCCAACCAATGTGTGTTAAATTTTCTGTTAAAGTTATTCAATTTTGACCATACAATAATGCCTAGTCTCCCTCTTTGAATTGCTTCTTTTTAATGTATTTTTCATGCCATTTAGCATGTTTTTGTTGAATCAAGTCAGTATGCTGAAAAGCATCTTGCCTAATCTCATCCAACTCATTGAGCTACAAGATTCTCTACTGCTGAGCTTGGTCAAGGTCTATACCCAAACATGCTGTCGTCTTAAAAGTCCTAATCTGAAATTCAATGGGCAATAAAACTGTATTTCCATACACCAATTCATATGGAGAAAATCTAGTGGTATTTCCCCATGTGATTCCATAGGCCCACAATGCTTCTTATGTAATTGCAATCTCTTGGTAAGGATTGTCTCCAACACCTTATTTGTTGATTCCAATTGCCCATTGACTTGTTCATTAGAAGGGGTGGACTTTCGATGAGTAATATGCACAATTCCCTGCATAATCTTTAACAGAAACTGAGTACTTTGATCAATGACTATCTCCCTAGGTACCTAAAATCATACAAAATATCATAAAAAAGAAAATGTACCACTGATTTCTTTGTTTCATTAGGTAGTTCTCTTGCCTCCACCCACTAAAATATACTTGTTACCTTTGGACATAGGGTTCATGGGACCTACAAAATCAAGATCCCACTTCTCAAAAGGTTCTATAAGAACCTGTGGTTGGAAAGGCATCTTGTTTGATTGTACAGGCCACCCCATTCTCTGGAAGTTGTCACATTTCTAGACATATTCTCTTGCATCTTTAAAAAGACTTGGCCAATAGTAACCTGAGCGAAGGATCTTGTAAGTTGTCCGCTTTTCTACAAAGTTTTCTCTACATGGTTCATTGCCATAGGCTCTTATAATGGCATAGATCTCATCTTCCCTGACACACCTGTGGATAATCAAATTAGGTCCAGTGAAAAAAAATCTCTTAATCCAAGAGTAATCAACAATTTTCCTAATAATTCTATTTTTTTGATTAGATGAAAAGTAAGGAGGAAACTTTCTTGTAGCAAGGTAATTGGCCATGTTTGCAAACCAAGGTGTTTTAATAGAAATAATAGACAAACTTTCATGAGAAAATCTATCACTAACAGGAACATCCTTACCTACATGGTTGAGTCATGATAAGAAATCAACTACCTGATTTTCCTTTCCAAGCCTATCTGATACTCTGATGTCAAATTCCCACAACAAAAAAAGACACCTAGTAATCCTACCATTAGTAACTGGTTTATTCATTAGATAATGAATGGTAGAGTGATCAGTGTGTAAAAAACTTCATAACCAATGATGTAATGTCTAAAGTTACTAATACTGTAAATCACAACAAGGAATTATTTTTCAGTTACCATGCAATTCAATTCTACAGGAGTTAAATTTTTACTAACATGATAAATAACATGGGCTACAGGATCCTCCTTTTGACCCAACACTGCTCGTATGGCTGAATCAGAGGCATCAGTGGAAATATGAAAGGAAAATTTTCAATCTCGGCCTCTCAAGACCAGTGCTGAAGAAAGTTTTTCCTTGAGTGTATCAAATGCAACTTGAGACTCATCATCCCAATGAAATTTAGCTTCTTTAGTCAATAATTTAAATAATGGAGAGGCTACCTTTGTGAGATTTTCAAAAAAAATTCTATAGTAGCCTTCATGTCCAAGGAAACTTCGAACTCCCTTTTGATTGGTTGGTGGGGCAGCTTAGCAATAACTTCAATCTTTGCCAGATCAACTTTAATTCCTGTAGCAAAAACATGATGACCCAAAACAATACCTTCATTCATAATCATAAAACATTTTTCATTACTTAATGAGAGATTAGTTTGTCTACACCTCTGTAAAACTTTCTCAAGGTTATGTAAAGCCTCTTCAAAAGTATCATCCATAACTATAAATTCATCCATATAAACCTCTATGCAATCATGCAAAAGATCAAAATAAATACCAAGGACCACCCATTACAATGTGGCTGCTGTGTTGCATAGACCAAATGGTAATACCCTATATGCATAGGAGC
This sequence comes from Pinus taeda, assembly GCA_000404065.3. Taxonomy (NCBI): domain Eukaryota; kingdom Viridiplantae; phylum Streptophyta; class Pinopsida; order Pinales; family Pinaceae; genus Pinus; species Pinus taeda. Next base: position 64,765 of record APFE031113199.1, read on the forward strand.
CCCAAGGACGTGTGAATGTAGGATTTTCCTAGTCTTTTGGAGCTATCCTAATCTGATTGTACCCACTGAACCAATCTAGGGAGTAAAAATATTTTTTCCTTGCTAAAGGGTTTAGTACTTGGTATATAAAAGGCAAGGGAAAGTGATCTTTCAAGGTAGCCTTATTTATTTCCCCCTAATCCACAATAAATGACCATTTACCATTCATTTTGGGGACAATAACCAATGTATATACCCACTCGCTATGCAAGATAGGATAGATGAACCATACATTTAACAATTTTTGCAATAAATCTTTCACAATTTTCCTTAAAGAGGGGTTCATCCTCCTTGGTGGCTGTCTCATAGGCCTAGCTTTATATTCTTTATAAATATGATGAATTCATGTGTCTGGGTGAATTCCTCTCGTATCGTTGTATTCCCAAGAAAAGGTGTCTGAAGTTTTTCAATTCTTGAATTAACTATTTTACATGTTGAGGGGTTAAGGTAGAATTAATATTCAAAGGTTTTTCAGGAAATATATCAACTACATTACTCCCCCATTTAGTCATGGAATATGCAGGAAATGCAGATAATAGGGCTGAATGTAATTTGGCTATTGTACTATGCTCATGAAAATCCTTCAAATTAGTAATGAAATCTAAATTATGACTAGACTGCCCTTGTTCTTGCTACGAAAAATCAAGATTAGAAATACAACAATTTATGAAATTCTCTTCTGAATTTTCTTTAAGGCTCATAGCTTGCACTATTTTCAAAACTAATCATGTACATTCTGAATCATTCTCTTCTTCTTCAAACATATGTGCATTTTCTAATATTGAGAGAGGTTGAGTAGGGGGATACAAAATAATGTGCTTTGTTTCAGCCCCATGAGAAATTGTCATGTTTCTAGACCTACACCCTATATAAGCATTTGTCGTGACTAACCACGATATCCCCAAGATCAAAGGATGCCCTCCAAAGTTAGTTTTGGGTTGAAGAATGTAAAAATACACAAGGTACTTCCAAGAATCTAATGAGATGACAATGTCTTCTAATACCCCCTCCCTATTTAACTTAGACCTGTCTACTAGCTCTAACATCGTAGAAGTAGGAAATAAGTCAAAGTTTCCTATTCGAGATAAGGTCTTCATAGTCATCACATTAATGGTTGCACCCAAATTAATTAAAGCATTCTTTGTTGGTTGTCCATTGATGAAGGTGGTAACCACAAGGATTCTAGGGTCTGTCTATTTTTCGGTAACAAATCTGGTAGACATTAAACTTGCAATCTTTCCACCTACTTCAATTGTAGAGTGTTCTCTCTTTTGTATTCCTGGTATCTTGGTACATAGCTCCCTTACTTTTTTGGCATATATCAAGATATCTTTAATTTCCTACAACAATGGGATCTTAATGCATACATTTCTCATTTCAGACATAAGATCAAACTCAGGTTGTTTTAGTTTCATTTCCAACCTCTCTGGAAAAGGAGGCTTGATTGGATGGGATGAGGAAGGTTCTTGTGGCCTTGAAGTAGGTTGTTCTACTGGTTCAGGTGTGGTTTCAACTTCAGGCATTTATAGAGTATTTTCCTCAACAATATCTTCATTTATTCTGGGTTGAGTCACCACTTTTCTAGATCTAAGCTAGATTTCCCGCAGTGACATGGGAAATTCCTGTAACACAGGAACACAAATTTCCTCCAATTACTGTGGTGCAATACAATAGGTAGGAAAAGTGGGATAAGTGACCAATCCAATGTTGTGAGTGGATTGCATGGTTTTATTATTGGGGTTATACATTGGCTGGGAAGGAAGTTGCAAAGGACAAGTTTGATTTGGTGGGGTAGGCAACTAAAGTTCCTGTTGTTGAGGTTGAACCATTTTCTCTTTTGTGGGTTGCGGCGGATAAAATTTTTGAGAAGGAAAATTTTGTGTAGTAGGGTAAGAAAAGTTCCCCTGCCAAGGTTGTTATGGAGGCCAAGGCTGTGAGGGCATTGAAATATTCCACATCTAATTTTGATTATAGGGAACTTGATAATGTAGCCGAGACATATCTCTAGCATGTGGTCGCTATGGTCTTTGACGTTCCATTTCATAAAATGCATTGACAAGTACTTGATCCTCTAGATATGTTGCTTTAATTTTAGGAAGTGAATGCCATTGATCAATGAAATGCTCCGCTTCACAAATTTGGAATACATCTATACTATTTGCAAGACATTCTTTCAAGGAATGCTTCTTCCTGCATTTTGAACAGAACACAGCCAGAGATTTCTCTCACCTCTTGTTTTTCCTATTTATTCTTAGCTTGCGAAACATCTAATTGAGAAGATAAAGTGCTAAGAACATCATTTTTAAAGTTTTCAAATAAATTACCTATTTCAGCTATGGTTACTCCAGCTCCAACAACTGACTTGACAAGACTAGAAGAATTATCTCTTATTCCCCCTCCAACCTTATAATTTCCTATTGAATATCATCAACATATCTCACATACCTCATCATATTTCACCTCATCCGATTAAGTTCAAAATCTCTAGAGATTTTGGTCTAATTGGTCTGAGCATTTTTTTTTTTAGGATCCTTGCTTAGTTGATTGATCTTGGATCTTTGTAGATTATACTAAAATATCTCCACCAAGTCCTCAAGGCTCTCCCCCTCATTTTGATTCATGCCAAAAATGTCTTCTCTCAGGTCCCTAGTCTTGCAATAATATTGATATTTCTTCAAGAATACCTTTTTCATTTGATCCCAAGTTGTAATGGATTTTGAAGCTAATCCATAAACCCCTTGAGAGCGGAATCCGTCACTGTTTCAAGAAACAACTTCATCTTCAGAACCTTGGAATAATAGTCATAGCTCCTGCATAACACATCGAACTTGAACAAAGAGGCATCAGGATCTTCACTCGAAACCTCACGAAAAGTTACACAAGGCTGAGCGAGAGGTTTTCTTCATTTGAGTAGCTCCACCAGCCTCCTTGTTAGGAAATTCAAATGTGATAACTTCTTATTCCTTCTCATGATATCCATCTGTGTGACCATTCCCCTCTTCATGAGTCATTTTGGACCAAAAGGAAGTGGGGCCTTTGTAAACTATAGATTTTTCGGAATCAATGGTTTGAAATTCTGGTTCTTGAATAGGATTGACAAGGAATTCCTTTTCAGAATGACCACTTAACAAATATGTTGTCTTCCTTGTGAGAGGAGATTCAAAATGGGTAGCAACAAAATATTTTCTTGTAGAAGCTACTACTGTAGAAGTAGGAATATGTTTTGGGCTCTTTTCAGGACCATAGACCTCCCATTTGGACTCTTCTTCCATTGCTACCTTATATCTTGCAAACTTCTTTTTCCTTGTGAGTGTATTAGTAAACTAAGTGATTCTCACACTACCAAAAAATAAATTTGTAAATGTTGGACCCTATCATCTACTATGCAAACAATTTCAAAGAAAGTTACCTAGCAAACAATCAAGAAATGGCTTTGGTGAATTTCTGACCTCCTTAGATGTGTAGGCTTTACCCTTCGTCTTACCACTTAGACTCCCATAGTCTTGAAAATTACAAAAAATAAATGTGATACAAAAACACTTTAGTATTATCCCTTAACACCTCCCTAGCAATGACACAAAAATGTTGTGCCAAATTATAAACTTCTAATTTGATTAATGTAAATCATCAACCCAGGGCAGGTAATCTTGTGAGATGATGCACAAAATATATGCAGGCTTAACTCCGTGAGTGCCGATTAATCTAACTAGTGATTCATACAAAACTAATGCCTCTGTGTTGCATCAATCATTTAGCAACAAAGGCTAGGGAGTGGATTGAAACAACCCGTTACATCTCTTAGTACTGTTGATGTTGATTAGGAAATGATACAAAAATCAAACTTACAACAAACTCAGAAATTCACAAAAACATTATAAATCAAATCTTGATTAAATGAAATCCACACATTAACATGAAACTCAATCATTCAATCATTTTCTAATGATTTATCTGAAAGAGTACATTCGTTGTAAGAACAGATTATTACTACATAATAGAAATAAAATTCATACACACTAAACTACGAGAGTTGTGAGCGAAGGGCGCCCTCCCTTAGTCACAACTACTTCAAATTAGAAGAGCTTGCTCAATGAAATAGATAGAACATATAATATTGTATTAAAATGGAAATATAACAGTTGAGTACAATCTGATATATAGTATGAGCTAAAACCAACCTATCAACACCCAACCATATAAACTAGAACATAATATATACAAATACAAAAGCCCATATGTGGCTCGAAGTAAGGAAATCTACTAATCTAAGCCACTGGTTAACAATCCTATTACAAAATATCAAATTTAGCCATATTGAGTCTAATCCATGACTAAAATCATGGATTAGATGAAGTTCATTACGTGGCTATAGCTTTCCTCCACATGGCCAATGAGAGAAGGTCTGCAAATATGGGTGGTTTCGTTGGTGGATCTGAAATGACTAATAGGAAAAAATCCATATGTGATAGATTCCCCGCAAAACTGATGTTTCCTTTTGATTTATAAATTCGAGGAACATAGCTAACCACTGATTTGCCTACACAAAATCTCGGAGGTTGCAGGAGATATGTGTTTGCAGGAATTCTAGAGTGTCTGCAAGAAATGGGATCACACAAGATGTGTGGAAGAAATGTAGGCCTGTTTCGAATCAAAACAAATTCGCACAAGAACTCTAGATTAGTTTGCATGATAATGAAATAAATAACAACTAGCTCTGAGGATTGCTTAAGATTAAGTTAAAAGATAGTTTTTTCCTGCTATTTTGCATACCTTCAACATATGACACCCTTTTGGAAAAAACCTAGGTATTATAATCGAAATAGGTGTAATAGGGGTTAAATATAGCTCAAAATGGGAGAGGTAAAGTTTGGAAAGGGTGTCAAAATTTGGAAAAACCAAGCCCCAACAAGGGTACTGCTATTGTTGAGATCACTAACCCCCAAGTTCAATGGCAAAGTCTCTTCATTGACGAAATGTGGTATTTGAAGAACCTTACCCTTGAACAAGTCCATGGGATTTTGAGAACTTCTGAGATGAGAAAATGGGATAGATTAGGTATGAGAGAAGAAACCTTCAAAGAAACATAAAAAGGGAAAGAAAAAGAAAATCCTAAAGATACAAGCCACATTTAAAGTGAGGAAGAAGTGAATTTTGCAAGAAATTTGGAAGTGGTAATTGGTAAATTCAAAGGTAAGCTTCCCTTTAAATGTTTTTCTTATGGAAGAGTAGGTCACTAGGCATTAAAATGTCCATACAAAGAAAAGCATGATAAGAAAGAAAAAGGAAAGGACGTTGACAAGAAAAATGCCAAAAAGAAGATTTCTGGAAGGAAAGTTTTTATTCTAATGAAGATAGTAAAAGAACATTTGATGATTAGGAAGATTCATATTAAGATTAAGATTCTAACAGTTGTTACCAAATACTTATGGCTCTTGAAGATCAATCAACTAGTGAATCAGACGGTTCTAAAGAAGATGATTTAATGAAATGTTAAATGAAATTGATAGACTCGGGAATGAAAACAAAGAAATGGAAACAAAAAAATATTGTCAAGGAAATGGGCTTGCTAAAGACTCAATTAGTAGCAGCGAATAAATGAAAAAAAAATCTTAGCAAAATTTCTTCAAGAAAAGGAAAGGCATTTTGAAAAATTACAATAAGAGATTGCGACTCTAAAGAAAGATTATGAGAAGATCAACAAATGGGTATAGGCATCTGAATCACTAGAAAATATTATCAAAGAATCACACTCTTCTTCAATTAAGATATACATTGGATACAACAAAATGGCTTCAGATTCCTAATGTAATGATAAGAACTAACATAAGGTTTTTCAAAATAAAACTTAATCAACACATTTGAAAGGAAATATCCCAAACCAAATTCAAGATTAGTCCCCGAGAATAAACGATGGTTTTATGGATAATATTTTTCTTGTAACTCATTTGAGCATAGGGCCATTGATTGTAGGTCAAGCATTTGGAGTGGAATCAAAACATGGGATAAGTTCCACAAATTCAAGCACATGATTAAAAATTGAAAGTATATTTAGAAGAATAAGGAACATAAGTTAAAGGCGTAGGGAATGATTGTCCCTATGGTACTCCATTAGTCTTAAAAATATACTTCCAATAGTGAATGCAAAAGTAAACGTGAGGTACACAAGCTCATGAAGGACAGATGATGACTATCAGGTCCACAATATTAGTGGTGTATGATCTCATGGGGAGCTATGCATATGTACTTAGATAATGATTTCATATGTTACTATTCATTTTGTACCAATGTTACATTGATCAAGAAAAAGTGAACAAGAACAAACATTACATGTTCAAAGGGAGATGTGGCTATAAAAATCAGCGATTTATATTGTGTATGTGGTTTTTATGAATGATAGTTGTGTGTATATGTGGTGTCTAATCTAAAGAGTAGTGTATGCCTCTTTGCGATGAAAAATATGCGGCATAGATTCAGGGGGGGATCTCATATGTTTCATCAATGTATTATTGGCTTTATAGTTCTAACATTGATTTGTTGTAGTCCGATAATGATGCCCATATGACACTGAGAATGATATTTGTTAACGATGAGGTTAGGATTTTGTTATTATTTATATGGTTCTTTAACTCATTTCTTGCTGGTAAGAAGGATATGATCAGATTTGGTGATAAAGAGTTTGCATAGTTTAGGGGGAACATCTTCTATGGTTCCAATGGTTCATTGTTGGCATTATCGTCTCTAATTAGGTACTATTTATCTGACATTAGTTGATTATGATGAGTTCATGATTTACTCTCTATTTGTTGACATCTTTAGTTAATGAATATATATATATATATATATACATAATATATATATTATATAATATATTTATATATGTTGCTATCATTATGTCATGGGTTAACAATAATGCATGGATTGTTTGTGGTGAAGTTATGGATGATGCTTGTAGCATGATTTAATTGCATCTAGTGAAGTTGTTAATTGTGTTTTATTCTTTCTTTTGTTAAATATCAAAGGTATGTTCACTGAAAATGTTGGTTGATGATGTTGTTGGTCAGTTTCGTTTTACTTAATGTCTTGTGATGCCAGAGGTACTCTTGGTTTTCACATATGTTATTGATGCATGTGTATTCTACCTATGGTGTTGTGGTTCAAGAGATTGATATTGTTGTTTGAGGATTGTGGATCTTCCTATATATGGAGAGAATATGTTGACCTTGATGACATGAAGTTACTGCCGACAAATATTTATTGCATATCTTATGCTTTTGCTAGAGTTTCTTGGTGATGCTAGGAAACATTGAAAATTTGATCACATGTGTATGATATTGGAGAGATTGATGTTGAATTGTCTTATGAGCTTGATGATGAGGATTTTTATGCTACTTATGTGGTTGATGTCAGATGATTATGCTACAAATTCTTAATGGTGCATGATGGTTTCTAATTGGAGATACAAAGGATACATCACTGTTGATATTTCTCTTCATGGTTATGGGTGCCATGCATGTACCTTGATTTAAATTTCATGAAAATGCCCATGTTGTAATCATTGTAAAATTTAGTCATGTGATATTGGGATCAAGTCATGCTATGTATCTAATCACATTATTTTGGGACATTGATGTAAAATTTGGGTCAAATGTGCAACCCTATTATTTTGGGAGATTGATATTAGAGTCATTAGTATAGGATAATTCATGTATTTGAGTCCAAAAGTCTTGTACTCTATTGTATATCATTAGAAAGTCCAACATATGCTTAGGGGGAGAATGGTTAGTAGAATATTTTAGGATTCATATCAGGAGATCAAACTTACAGTATTGATCTCTAAAGGGGAAGTAATTCATGCATCCTACTTCACCAATTTCCCCTTGATGTCAAAGGGGGACAAAAGAATTGGCATTTGCAGGTGTGTTTGTAGGTAGTTTCCAAACAACAAAGTAGTTACCATCAAGTTCAAAGGGAAATATTGTCAGCATTATGGCTAATGTGTTTTACTTGATGGAAACCTATTTGAGAAAGACGTCCTTGATATCAACTTAGTAATAATACAATGATTAGGGAACTAATGTAGATAAATAGTATTATGGTACATGTATTATATACTGTGTGGAAAATAATTGGTAACTCAGTCACATGATGGATGAAATATGTGCACTTCGAGAAGCATACACAAACCATATAAAGAATATCCGTGTACATACGTAGTTTATGTAAAAAAAATTGTGTGAATAATGTGAAACATGGAAATCTAGATATCGGGGGTCATTACCATGGTAATTTCCCCATTGTCATTGTGGTGGACACATATATTTGTTCCCATAAATGAATACTAACGACATTAAAAAAGGATTCTCCTTAGGTAATGACAAAGGAAAACAACATATAAGGATATGGGGATAAAGGAACTAAGAGAGTGCAAGTGAATGGTTTATTCGTGTGTGATCTAATCTAGAACATATGTGCACGAGGGAGCAAGGAGATTGCTCAAATCTAATAGATCTCAATATGTAGTGAAAGCTAATGAATATACTTGCTTGATATATCTATGGTTGTAGCTAACAATGTTAGATGGTGGTGTTGCCTGAATGTAGTGATGTGTGTTGAGATTTGGGTTTAATAGATGTTGATTTGCAGTGAAGATTTGATCTAGTAGTTTAAAATCTATACACAGGTTTCCTTTAGTAAGGTTGTGTACATACACAGATATGGTTTAGTATTGTCGCGTATGAATTTTGTGATATTTATTCAGTATGTTTGGATATATATGTGGGTGTTATGCATGGTAATCATGTACACATTTAGATCATGTTTATGGAGATCACATATATGTACTAGGGTTTGAATTGTTGCTTGACGATGACACTTGATGATATATGTTCCCTTTGTTGTCGTTTGTCAACGATTTCTTGGTAAGGGTGGTCTGTATGTCGCAATGTTGATTGAGTTGATTTGATTATGGATTGGAATATTCGTTAGTGGTGATCCTACAAGGTATTGACCCATGATTAAGTTGCTATTGTCACTCAGTATGTCAATGAATCAATAGGTGATGCATTGATTATATTTTAGTATTCAGTGATTTGAAATTTGTACATGTTTGTTGCACATGATAAGCACATATATATGCAAGTCTTCTTAATAATGGTAGCATATATATTATGAGTTAAATTATTTAAGATTTTTAGTGTTGTTTGATGATGACAGTTAATGATTTTGTTTGTATTTGATGTTATCTATCAATGTTGTCTATCTATATCTGGAAGTCCTGATTGGATTGATTGTGCATTGATTTGATATAGTTGCAATGGTTGGTTGGGATTCAATTTAATTATTGGTATACTTTAGTATTCGGTGAGATAATGTTATAATGATTACATTGGTTTCTAGTTATTTAATTGTTGTATTCCAAATTCAATATTAGTTTTGTATTGAGCATAATGTTGGGTGTCGGTCCAGTTTGAAAATTTGATGAAAGGTGGCCTACATTTCCTGATGTGTATTTGAGGTAGATGGATCTAGTATGAATTATTATGAAATTTGGTCCATGAAGGGTGTTGAGGATTGGATCCATTACTGAGAGAGTTAAAGCTTCCTTCTACTGGTATCTAGTAAATTTGTTTAGGGGGTAGCATCTTCCTTCCAGTAGGAGCTAGTAAACAAGACCAGGGAGTTGTAGCTCCCTTATAATGGGTGCTTAGTAATGAGTGGAGGTTGTAGCCTCCTATAGGTGGGTGCTTGCATATTGTTAAGTGGTTGCACTAGTACAAGATGTAATGAAAATTTTATTTATATAATAAGAAAGAAGTCATAGACGGTGACATCAATGTTTTTTTCCAACATTTGGTTTCTGGCTAAAATCCTATTGTTCATATTTGTTGATATGTTTCTTGTGTTCTGACACTTTATCTACTCTTTATTAGCTCATGATTACTTCTTTATAAATGGATAATGAAATAATGATGCACTGATTAAGGATAAACATCTAATGGACCATATGAACAATTAGTTCTCTGAATATACATGGCTTGAACTTTGCATTCACTAGAGTCACATACATATGTGGGTTACATGAAGAACAATACCATACAAAGTTCAAAATGTGAAATTAAGAGTTAAATTGAATTAAAAATACTGATTCACTCCCCTTAGTATTTTTCCTAACACCATCCTCAACCTTAACCAACCATTCACATAAATGAAAACAATCAATAACATCAATGAAAACACTTTTCCAATAAACAACTTGAACATGGATCCTCATGAACCATATTGTTATAAACACTATTTTGAATAAATTGAAGAGCATGTTTATATGTAGATATTTCACCCTTACCATCGAATTTAATTTTTTCACAAGAGTTTACTAAATTTAAAGGAGTGGTACAAGTTGCTTATCCATAAAGACATATAAAAATAATGGTTCATGAAGGAGCAATTAACAATCAAGAATCATTCAAATGAATAGCTCCGTAGGGAAATATTGTCATCTTTCCTCCTTTTAGCACCAATTGTTGATAGAAAAAATATCTTACCTGCAACAAAGGACCATCACCCAATTAAGGCCCCAATTAGGCATATTCCTATTTGGTATGATGGTATTCATTGATATGTGTTCCCAAATTCCTTTTAATCTACTGCTTCTCTAAAAGAGTATTTCAAATATTCTTTCATAAATCTAAATTTAGTCCAATCTAATAACATAAAGAAAAAAAAACTATTTTAAATTAATGTACCTTCTATTCTATATCTAACTATCTTAATTGGGATAAAGAAGTAGTTTACATATCCTAATGGGGAAAAATGACACATTGGCTAGAATATGTTGAGAGGAAGATATACTTCTTAAAAAAATAATTACTTCATTGATTAAATAATTTGTTAAATTAATTAATAACATATAAAACTATATAAAAATTCAACATTTAAATATATAAATCATTAAAGAATAAAGATAATTTCATTTGAGAAAATAATATTAGTTTTATTTCTCACAAAATATATATATAACACATTCATAAAAAAGTGTCAGAACCACACAAACTATTAGAGAAAATGTATTTTCGCCATTTATTATCCCTGAATCCTTTATTAATACAAAACAAAATACTAAATTTTATAGCTACAAAAGACATCAACATTAAAAATATAAGGATATATGTACACACACCATTACTTCTACTAATCCCTCCTTCTAAGGTCTTTAGCCCTTCCAAAATCAACTTGACAATAGTGGATATTTTTTCCTCTCTAATTTTTTCACCCTTGCTACTAAATTTTCAGACGAATACTTAACAATAACATGATATTGTTTCTCTTAGTCCAACCCTATCCATTTTATTTCTTCACAATAATTATTATAAATTAAATTCAAACAACAAAAATAGGCTATTTCTTCACAATTTTCGACACTGAATTTGCAAATAAAAAATTAACTGATTAAGGTAAGATTGTTGTAGAAATTGAGGAATCTCTTTGTTGTGGTCTTAGTTATATCCTTATTGCCTCATTCATTTCCTGCAAGAAAACCATAAAATAAATAATATTAAACCGTTACTAACCAAATAATAAAACAAAATAATTATGAAATGATTAAACTTAAAACATTTTCGTAACATTTACAAAGTAAATTGGTGACTCTTTTTCTATCATTTTTTCGAGTTATTTATCTAGTAAAAATAATTTACACAAAATGTTCCTTATAATATTATATTTCCAGTAAGATATTTCTGGTTTAATTTGGCCTTCTAAAACTTAAGATATAGTTATGAGAGGTTAACACTTAGTTATTGAAGAAGAATCTAGGGAAATTAGGTTAATACGATTCTTCTCAGGATGATAACAACTTGTGAGGTATCTTTTACTTTTTCTTATTAGAAAAATATATTTTTTTATCATTAGAGCACGCTTTATTACTTCATCAAATAGTTACTAGAACAAAAAAGACAAAAACACAAGATGTTGGATTTGTGCTAGGGCAAAAACCTCTCACTCTTTGAGAGGAAAACCCACACAAATTCTTCTTATAGAGATTCAAATTGATGTATACCAAGGCCGTGAACCTTGACCTATTTTGCCACTCCAAGACCAAGACACCATCCTATTCTTCATCATTGCTAACATCATCATCACTACTACTGAAGTCATCACTGCTTCCACACCGAGACCATCACTACTACACCACTGAGATCATTATTGTTGCACCATTGTTGCATCTTCACTGAGATCTTCGCCTTAACAATGATAGATATATATATATATATATATATATATATATATATATATATATATATATATGAGAGTTGCACCTAGATTCACCAAGATCATGACCTTGTAACTATGTCTTCATCAAGATCGTGATTATATCTATACTAAGACCATGGTTACATCTATGCTAAGATTATGATTGCATCTAGAATGTATGATGACATAGAGTCTGTCACTATGGGATCACCGAGATCCTCACCAAAAATATGGCAAGGCTGGAAGGAGAGAGGTTGAAGCCCTTTTCTATGGTATCTAAGGCTGCTTCTATGATCACTCTATTGGTAAGCTGACACTGTGATCACTAAGACTATGAGGAGGCTAAGACTTCATCTCTACAGTGCCCATCCAAAAAACATAGAGATGCATGTTTGAATTCTCTTCCACACTAAACCGTAGCCTTGTAACCTTCGATTTGTAGCCTTCATCGAAACATAGATGATCTGAATTTAGTTTATGTCCCTGTTTGCCAAAATATTAGGAGATATGATAAGTTAATTCACTATAATTGTCACCCGAAAACCACAGAAGAATTAGAACTTCTTTGATGCCTCTGCTCACCCAAAATCTCAGAGGGATATGTGAAATTTTCAGTGTTTCTTCGAGGAGCCTAGCCTCCTATATATAGTTGTTCGACCATATATTAATTCTACCTTAACAATTGAATAATTATGACATTTTAGGTGAGCTGACATGTGTCATTTAATTCATTTTGTAGGCCGACATATTCAATAAGGATTGTGCTTGTCTTTTGGAGGGCTTCAAGCCATTTCTATAGACTTGTATACATTAAGCATAGGCTCAATAAGAGATCTTCATACATGACATTAATTCTAGACTCTAAATGAAAAATACCATTATCCTAAAATTACTTGCTCATGAAACACATGAAGCAAGTTTACAATAATAATTTTGTTCTCTTTATTTCATGATTTACATCAGTCATAATTATATGTAATTATGAAGACCAAACCTAGTTATACTTTCTTCAACATTAGTAACCATTGATTTTATTTTTAGATCAATTCTATATTTTTGATATATAAATTTATTCTTTGTCTGATATGCATTGTGGAAAACCAATCGAAAGATTTTTCTCAACATTATTTATATATGAAATTATTGGAAATATGGAGTATGTATCCCATGTCAAAGTTTTGGCCATATAAACAAATCAAAATAAAATAAATAAATAAAACCCATAAAATATCAGATTCGTTTAACTTAGCTACTGGATTTTGGCCACCAACCCTCGGTTTTCATCCACAAGCCAATAGATTTTTACAGATATTCATAAAAGGAGAGGAAAATAAGATTCCTAATATTTCCGCTAGTAGATTTCAACATCCATGCCACCAGTTTCTAGTTATTGAATATTGGGATGTTTAGAAAATTTAAGGAAGATAGGATGTCTAATATTCAATATCTTGAAATTTCGGCCACCAGATTATGTCCATTGGGCCACATGTTTTTGCCTATTGTATATTGACAAAATAAGAAACTTTTAGCAAAATAAGATGTCCAATATCTAATATCATGGAAACCATATTCTGCATGACCACCAGTTTTTGGATATATGATATTAGGAGATTCACAAAAGTTGTGAGAAATAAAATCTTGATATTTGATATTCCAGTATTCTTCCAGTCAAATTTCATTAATTATTGCAAAATAATTGTCATTACTTGTTATTTATCAATTAATAGATACCAGACACAAGATACGAGAAAAATTACAAAGTAACGAGGAACAAGAAAAAAATGGATATATTGATATTCCGACCATTGGATTCAAGTGTCTTTATTCTATCAATTTATATTACTTGATTTCTATCAGTAGACTATGGCATTTAAAAATAAGTTAAAATAATATAAATATAATAAATTGAAAATAATTCAATCAATCTCAGTTACTACATCAGATGTTATGTCAATATATCCAAATACATGAATTTCCATGTCATCAGGACAGGGTGATCATATAAAAACTTGTAATGGTTATAACATTCTGTTTCAAACTTATAAAGAGAAAATATTTATATTGCTAGAGTAGAGGATGATGGTTCTATCAAAATTAAGAGCTTATCAAAGTAAATGAATAAATTGTTTGTAACTTACTTAGGACATTAAATTTGAATTACACAACAATTTACAATCCATCAGATTCAGAACAAAAGAGAAATTAAATATTTGATACTTTAGAAAAAATAAATAGGTAAATTCACAAAATTAGTCATTAAAAGAAAAAATTGGAAGCAGGGCTCCTTTGACTTTTCGAAAAATATAAAGAGAATTGTTTTGAACTCAACACCACCATTCATCAAATTTTGTTCCTAATGTACATTCATATATTTTTTGTTTTTCTTTCAAGAAACTTAAAACTTAATGGACATTGTTCCTTTCATTTAATTCTTAATGTACATTATGGTTTTGAGGTTTAACTAGACCCAACATTCAACAAATAACATAAGCTCAATTTTTCTTTAACCTCAATTCCATTATAATGGGAAACCATATCAATTTGGGTATAACATAAAAACTATATTTCAGACAATACACATAAGGAATCAAACATTTGGAAAAAAAATGTTTCCATATATGCAATAGGTAATCATATATTTCTAGAATTCACTTATATGAGATTGAATTTCAAAGATACATTAGTGGATTATAGAATGTAAATATATATATATATATATATATATATATATATATATATAATATATATATATATATATATATATATATATATATTTAAGACTTATTTATTCATGAGTTTAATTATTTAGCACTTAAGAATCATCAACCCTAAACAGATGAAGGATTTCATAATAATCAACATCAATCATTCAGTTAATATTTCTTTAACAACCCTAACCTAGCCTTTGAAATTTATAATATACACCTGAAAATTTACCTACAATATATATATTGATATATTTTGATGTCAAATATACATGTATTTCCTTATGGATTAACACCAAAAAAAATAACATGATACATAGCAAATGAAGCGCATATTTTTTTAGAAGTCATAATAGATATCCTTTAATACCCAACATCAATAATAGATGATGCAATACTATAGAAAACTATTAAGCCAAAAGTTAAAATGTATTTATAATTATATATCTTCCCATTTGAGTTCTCTCAACACACTATGTTATATTCCTTTCTAATATGCGTTAAAGTCAATGGTATTAAAAAAATCATAACTAGCTCATAAATATATGATTTTAAGAAATGAAAAAGTTTATATATATATATATATATATATATATATATATATATTTTGCTATATTTTTATTATCCCAATAGCGGATTCCCATAATAAAATCATGGCTTATTCTTGTTTGAATCAAAATAAATGCAATATGAAAGGATTAATATTGGTTCTCTAAAATATCATCCTCTTTCACCCTCATTTTTATCATTTGACCATATTCCATAGCTCTTTACCATATTCTACAACTCCATACTTGTACATTAATACCATTTGCATGATCATATGGGTTTATTATTATTATTATTTTGAAAGTCATTTACTTTTAGTATTTTAAGCGAATTTATGATTAAATATTAGGAAATTATCATTGTTTCATATATATCTAAAAGTGGAATGAGTTTTAGGATGTTATAGGCTTATTTGAATATTCTAGAAGTCTTATTTGGCCACTCAACCACAAATTCGAATTTCAATTTCAACTAATGAAGATTTTTTGAATACTTGTATAAGATTTGGGTCATTGACTAAGCACATTCAAGGGAGAATAATCATGGATGTTTTTATATGTGTCACCTAAGGATGTGTGAGAGGATTTGTGTCTTATATTTTTAGGTAATTGGTTATAACCACAAGAGATAATTGTGGATCTACATTTATCGATTAGTTAACTTAAGTTTTTGTATAACTAAGAGTGCATCTTTCTTTAAAATGTTTTCCATACAAGATATGGGATATTATAGAATAGAGAAAAATGGAGAAGAAATGATTAATGTAATTTGTAAAGTGAGGATAGAGAGGAAGAAAGCTTAATTATTGTAATATCTTTGGAACTTACTCCAACTTAATTTTATGGAATACATGTTGCTGCTTTGATCTCCAAACTTTGATAATGGTTCAGTGTGGTTGCTGAGGTGTAGAGGCCCCCCACCAACTGTAGCTTGCACACCTCTTTCCTTTGTTGTAAATATTTATGTTATTTCATCTATAAAAATTTAGTTTAGTTTCTTTTAAGTTATTTTGATTATATGTTTTATGTTTATTTCATTAATGTTGTTTTGTTAAGATTGATTTAATTTATTTATGCTTGGATTGGATTGGCACACTAGTAATCTCACATTAGTAATCTCATAGACTACTAGATTAAATTACTTTTTCATTTCATATCTTATAGTAGAATTGTTGGTTTTCATAAAACTATTATTTTAGAGCGAAAGTGATTGAGAGATAACATGCTTGAGAGAGAATGTGTGCACTTTGTTTTCATTTTCTTTCATTATTTTCTTTGTAATTAGTTTCAAGATTATTGCGTTAGATTTATATGTTCGGAGAAATAATCGTCTAGTACATATAGTACATGTATACCTCATTAGTTC
Source organism: Pinus taeda (assembly GCA_000404065.3). Taxonomy (NCBI): domain Eukaryota; kingdom Viridiplantae; phylum Streptophyta; class Pinopsida; order Pinales; family Pinaceae; genus Pinus; species Pinus taeda. The sequence goes on from APFE031113199.1 coordinate 81,672, forward strand.
ATGAGCCCTGCGGTGACAATTTAAAGAAAGGATTAACTCAGAATTAAATCACCCAATATTTTGGCACCATTGTCATGGAGGTATACATAGGTGCTTATTTTGAAAGTTTATATGAACTCATGATAGTTTCATTCATTCTTAGATGCATGGTGAAAAGTGCATTAAAATCATATAGGATGAATCAATTTCAATTATTTTTGGATAATGTAAGAGTCTCAATACAAATCCGTTTGTGAAGCAAGATCTCTACACCCACAAAGGAAATAAAATGATGCTCAAGCATCTATTAGGAAGAAAAGGATATGCCCCTATAAGAGTCTTCTCAATCCCTTGACTTAGATCCAAAAAATCCACAAAGGATAGGGTTGAATCCCATGAAGTAGTAAAAGAACAAGAGTCCAATGGACTACAACTGATGAGAAGCAACCATTTGAGCCAAAAATTGAAGAATTTTTAGCATGTTTGTCTCTAGATCCTTGGTAACCTTTAGAGATGAAAGGTGGCTTCCAAAAGAAATTCAAGGAAGGATAACTAATGAAGTGAACAAGGAAAGAAAGGACTACATTAAAGATTGGTTCCAAGAAGTTACTAGGCCACAACATTCCTTTAATATTCAACAAATCTTGTCACCAAAAGTACAACTAGTCTCTCATATCCTAGAGGACACAAACATATATTTTTCAAAATTGGATATGAGCACGCTAGAGATCTTGATTCGTAGATGGTTACATTAGAAATATGCATATACTTGAAGAAAATTTTTAATTTTTTTTAGGTAGAGTAGGTTAGAATAAGTGAATAAAACCATGCTATTGATTTTTTTTTGTGATTTCATTGTGGTGTTATAAGAGCCACTTCATTCACTAACTATTGGAAGGAATATTTATGATGAAAATGGACATTCATGAAAGAGGAATATCTAAAAAAATTGAGGTCTAATTTTTTTCCTATTCTTCCTAAGTTTCAGATTTTAAAACCCAGAAATAATTGTTAAATTTCAAAGTATGGTCTCTTGTTGTGCCTTGTTGCAACCTGGAAGATCAGAAAGTAGGAAACGAATAAATGGATTTGAAAAGTTTTTAGGAATTGTTTAACTTGCTAATGATGTCAAAAATGCCTAAATTAATTTTCATCTTTAATGTTCAATTTTTTTGTCTCTATTTTCTAACAAAAATTTCATTTAATTTGATTTGTATCACTTAAAAAAAAATTTATAGTTTTATTTAAAACTAAAACAAAAACTAAATAAAAATAAAACAAAAATAAAACACAAAATGCAAAAATTAAACTAAGCATATCTCACAAACTAGGAATTGGTTTCTCATAATTTTTGTACAGAAAGTGCATAATATTATAATGAACAATCCCTATAAATTTCAGCCAAATCCCCTTCACGATTTCTGAGAAAATGAGTATCATCACCTTCATCCATTGAACTAATATCTCGAGATATGTGAATGGTGTTTCTATGATTTGTGGTGTGCACAAGCATTGGCACCATAGGAACCTTCCTACAAAATTTCAGCTCAATCTCATATGTAGTTTGTGAGAAAATTGTTTCCGAAGTTTGCAAAAATTTGTTGAAACACATCATCACCTAAAACCATTTCGATTATATCTGAAAATTTGTCTATTGGATGGTGTTGATTTTTGGTATGAATAAATTTAATAATGGTAGCATCATGTATAAAAAAATTGAGAAAAATCCAATGGATGGTTTGTGAGCAACAGGCCAGCGAAGTTTGCTGTAAAACACGCGTAAAATCTTGCAACAAAACAATAATAAAAACATTTCGATTGTAATTCATGGCACAGTAATGAGTTGTGGTACAGTGGTTAAGATCCATTTTTCCTACCAAAGGTTTTGGGATCAAACCCGATCAACTCCACTTGAGCCACCTTTTACTCACATAATCTGCCAAAATATACTTTGAAATTAAATATTTCCACTTTATTTCACAGTAAACTTGGATGGTTTAATGGTAAGTCCTTTGATTTGTTTGGATGAGGTCACATATTCAAATATTTCTCCCATATATTATTGAATTTAACTATATTTTGGTCAAATTCGAGCGGCCACATGGAAGCCTATCATTCGTCAACATGGTAGCTTGTGATTTGCTTACCTCGTCACCATCCATTCAACCTACCACATCATCATTGACCGCCATGTCACCATTCATTGCAATGTCATCATTCATGTCAACATCTAAATAGTCAATATGGGATCGATTTATATTTCCATGTGGAATTTTCAGGTGCTGCCACGTGGCACCCTTTGGTGCTACCACATCGCACCCCTTACTGCATTTTTGGCAAAATTCAAACAACCATAACTTTCTCATATGATGTCTGTTTTTGATGATTCAAGCATCGTTGCAAAGGTGTTGTTGAGATCTACACCATGGAATAATTTTCATCTACATTTGATGCAATAAGAAAATGGTGATTTTTTTTTGGATTTTGTAGCAATTAGACCTCAAGACTCCCTAAAAATAGAAGTAGAATTATCAGATCATGTTTTTCACGAATTTACCCTAATATATTTTTTTTAAAAGCACTCAAAATTGACATATGAAAAGAAAGATAGTCTAAAATGCACTATTGACTAAAAGTAAAAATGCATTTCATTTTTCCTTGAATCTATTTCATTAAACACTATTTGTGAATTCTTGCAGATGTTACATTTTATTGCATATTAGTGCTAAGTTTTTTTTAGGATCAAGGACGATAACAAGACTACTTTATGCATGGATGGTTTTTAAAGACCACATTTTTAGAATAAAATCATGTTCCAAAAGAAACCTTGAAGGCGATAACTTGATCACATCCACCTTGTCAATTGCTGCCAAAGACACCTTTCAAAATGCCACTAATTTCATTATGAACTTATTCATTTTCCTCTTTCTAAACTTATTGTCCATCCATGAATTTCCATCCCATTACTGCTAAATTTGAAAACTAATTTTCCCTTTAAAATATTCATACTTTCCTACCTCATTTTCTCTCTCCCTTGACCCAAAAATAAAGTCATTCAACTCCCTTACAATGTCGATTCACCCCATTTTCCTCTTCATTTTTGTCAAATAAACCTTGCTTCATAGTGAAAATGTTTCATCTATTTTCCTTCAAATTATTATTTTATATTCACGTTGGATGATGGAGGATTCATTAAGGCCAATCCTTTAACATGTCTTCACCCATCGACTCTGACACATCATCTGGGATCAAGAATAGAGATATTTCTAGTAGCTTGAGGCTTGCATGCATTAATGGCAAGTTCTTTCACCAATAAACAATGAGATACATCAATTTTCATTGTTTCTTAGATCTTCTAGGTGACTCAACTATGACGCATCTATTTGTACCCAGTAATATGTACTTAGGCATATTGAATCTCATTGACATCAATGGTGAGTAGTTTCGTGTTGCTTAATGTCATTCATTAATGGCTGCTAATCCAATAATTTCTTTCTATGTTGGCCATCAACACATTTATTCACATAGATACTAATCATGCCACTGAGTGAGAATGAATCAAGACTGTATGATTTGAGCACCTTGCATCAATGTTCTAATAAATCACAACTGAACTCCAAATTTTAGTAGCAGTAGCATTGTCCTAGCAATACAAATCGGAATTTCAAATCAGATTCATCCTTTATTCATACAACCAATAGAAATAAGAAGCAAAGAAGTTTTTTTTTTTCACTTCACATACCGTGATCAAGCAGTAGCAACCACACTCCTTCATATATGTAGCCTGTCCACCTTTTAGGTAGGTGAAAGTATGTTTTCTTCTAATTTTAATCACGTAATTCCCTAAATATTGAAATTGTGATTTTGGAAAATCCCTCAACACATTTATATCCCCTTTCTCATTTTCTAAAACATGAAAATATCTTTAATTGGGGGGAAGGGAAATTTCGATTACTTTTTTTTCCATATTACATATTCCTCATAAATTACTGACCAACATATACTTCCCAACCAACTATTATTGCATTTTGATTCCAAAATTTTATTTGTTTTGCAATGATAAATTGATAAGAACATTAATGGTTGAAAACCGCTATGGGGCCTTAAAAATGAATTCCTAATATGTTCAAGTATTTTAATGCAAAAGAATAAAAAATTTATTGTTACGCAAGAACTAATACTCATAAATTTTTAGTTGTCACACAAGAACCAACCATAAAAAATATTTTGCAATCAAATGTCTTTCAAGGTACACTCTGTAAAGAGAATAATGTTATCAAATGATCTAATTGTGCAAATTTAAAAGAGAGGCAATACAAAGTCAAAGTTCATATAAAAAATAAAGATCAATAAGATCATGTTATGATTAATGGAATCAATGGAAAGTTGCATGAGGACATGCAACATCTTCTGTTAGGGTAAAATGTTGGACCTCCAAAATTTCATCCTCTTTCACCCCCATTTCTATCATTTTACCATATTCTATGGCTCTTTAAGATATTCTAAAGCTCCATAACCCTACATTAATACCATTTTCATGATCATATGGGTTTATCATTATTATTTTCCAAGTCATTTATTTTAAGTATTTTCAAAGAATTTCTGATTAAATATTAGGAAATGAGGATGTTTTCATATATATCTAGAAGTGGAATTAGTTTTATGATGTTGTAGACCTATTTGCATCTTCTATAAGAGTATTATTTGGAAACTCAACCACAAATTCGAATTTCAATTTCAACTCATGAAGATTTGTGTAATATTTGTAGAAGATTCGGATCATTGACTAGGCACATTGAAAGGAGAATAACCATGGATGTTTTTATATGTGTCTCCTAATGATGTATGAGAGGATTTGTATCTCATTTGCTCAAGTAATTAGTTGTAACCACAAAAGATAATTGTGGATCTACACTTATTGATTAGTTATCTTAGGTTTTTGTATAAATAGCAGTGCATCCTTCATTTAAAGGTGTTCCATCCAAGATATTAGATATTATAGAATATATAACAATGGAGAAGAAATGATTAATTTGATTTGTAAAGTGAAGATAGAGAGGAAGAGAGTTTAATTATTGTAACATCTTTCGAACCTTCTCCAACTTTGTTTTATGGAATACATGTTGTTGTTTTGATCTCAAAACATTGATAATGGTTTGGTGTGCTTGTTGAGGAGTGGAGGACCCCCATCAACCACATCTTGCACACCTGTGTACTTTGTTGTAAATATTTACGTTATTTAACTGGTGCAAGTTTAGTTTAGTTTCTTTTATGTTATTTTTATTATATTTTTTTATGCTTATTTCATTAATGTTTCTTTTTTAAGATTGATTTAATTTCCTTCTGTTTGGATTGGGTTGATACACTAGTAATATCACACTAGCAATCTCACATTAGTGGTCTCATAGACTACTAGATTAAATCACTTTTTCATTTGATATCTTAGATTTTAATTGTTGGTTTTCATAGAGCTAGGCCTTGGGAGAGAAAGCGATTGAGAGAGAACATTCTTGAGAGAGAACGTGTGCACTTGCATTTCATTATTTTATTTGTAATTAGTTTCAAGTTTCTTGCATTAGATTAATCTGTTTTTAGAAATATTCACCTAGCACATATAATACACGTATAACTCATTAGTTCACGAATCCCAGGTTGAAAAGCTAATGACAAGGATTTAACTGACAATTAATTGACCCAACATTTTGTTGTTGTTGTCGGGGAGGTATACATAGGTGATTATTTTGAAATTTTCTACAAACTCATGATATTTGCATTCTATTGGGGAATTTATATGTGTTATAATTCCTACATTAAACTATCAATTTGAGACTCATACGCTTTGACGCACAAGCACAAGCAGCAAAGTATTAGAATGTTTAATCTAACATCGTGAAATATAGAATGAGGAAACCTATTAAATATAATTTCTATTTCTTAAAACTTCAAATAATTTTACCTATTTTAAGAACACACTCATAAGAAAGGGAAACAACTAATTGATACAAGAAACCTTTCCACACACTATTCCAAATCCTATAGTTTAGATCACACTTAATCACTCTTATGAAATAACACACCATTCACTTGTTGTAAAAGAGCATCTCTCTAAGCTATGATAGCAGTTCTAACTCTACGACTAAAAGGTCCTATTCATTAAAATAAATTCATTTCAACTAATCTACGAAAACGTTCAATTCAAAACACCTAATCTAGATGAAATAAATCAATTGAAAGAAAACTTATTCTTCATAATCATGAAACCCATAATCAAAAATCAGAATTAAATTAAAACCAGATCAAACTTATACTAAATTGATGTCTCTACTCCATAACTAAAATTCACACCCGGGTTTACTCTATAGAGAAATGTTTATGTTATGAAAGACAAGAAGGGTTTTAGTCAAAATAGATCTATTTGCTGAACTAAATCCCAGGTTAAAAACTTTTTGTTTTACAATGATTTCAAAAAGAACTTCAAACCATTCACACTCATTTTACACACTGACAACATCAAATAGACAATCAAAAATTTAATTTTTGTTCTAACTAAGAACTATATCTACCAAACCTTCATGAAACCTTTAACTTAGTTTTTCTCTCAAACAAATTAACTATAAAACCAATTAAATTTAATTGCATTTAGTTTTGAATCCTAAAACATTCCCCACGACAATGTAACATTTTGGACATCAGATAAAATGGATAGAGTAGTAATCATTTTCATTCCTCAGCGTATGGCAATTACTCTTCAGTCATTTCGAACTTAAAAGTATTTTTTGATAGCCTGTATTTCTAAAGGAAATCATTCATATTTCAAGTATCATGATATTAGCATAATTTCTCATCAATCTTGAACAGTTGAAGAGTGATTTTTGGGGTATTTAATCTTCATATTTACAAAAAAGAGTTCTAAATACATAATACAAATCCATAATTTTAATACAAATCCACTCTTTGAATACAAATCCTACAATATAAATAAGTTAAATAATCTGTTTTCAGGTGGTGGTGGGACCTTGCCACTCCTAGAGCAAGCTTAATTTAATCTCATTCTTGTTAAAGACTGAATGAAACAAAAACACTGACAAGAAACTAATTGCCAAATCAAAATTGTATTAAAATTCAAAACACAAATTCATATCCATACATACTTATTGGTCCTTCTGAGGCAAAGCCAAAATTTATTACAACACTCCTTTCACTCATCCCTCCCATGTAGAAAACCATGAAGATTCATATCCTGTAGCTTCTACTACTGCTACCACTACATACATGTAGAGAGCATCGAGCTTTATACAGTTGAATTGTTGTAACAAAAGTGACAAATTAAGAAATGAATGGATCAAGGCTATGTATAGTAGAAAAGCATTGGAGTTAAGCCAAAAACAAATCTTCTGGAACATGCAATGAATAGGCCCAATCGTTGCTGACCCACATGGCTAACATGAAACTATTCATACCTATTCAGAATGAACCTGAGTCATTCAATGGTTTTGTACTTACGCGGGCACAAATTATGTACTTAAAATTGTTTTGAGCATAACTTCTTGTTGGTGATGAATTTTGACAAATGGTTTCTATGTTATAATGGAAGAAGTGTCGTGAGACACATAGTTTTATTAATCAAGAAAATAAATTACATAATAATGTTGCAAGAGTTTATACACACACTTCAACACTCGTGCAATTAGGAGAATGAGCTATATATAAGCTTAAATTCCTAACCTATTCTAGTTATGGACTACTTATTAAATTAACACATGTCCATTTACAATAAGTGCAATTCCAACCAATCTACTAACTCTACACCTAAATTGGAGCGTAATCTACAACATTATTCTAGGTGTCATATCTTTTACAACAATATTCTATTTCTAAGTGTCTCCAATATTTAATTAAATATTTTAAATAAATAAATATTTTATCCTATCTCTATGAACTATGAATTATGTATTTTGGATCATCTAACATTCCCCCCCATGATCCAAAGATACATTATAATAGATACCAAGTTCATCTTAGAACTTAGTAGATTTGATCATGCCAAGTGGTTTTGTGAAAATATCGAAGACCTGATCTTCTAAAGGACAATAAATGGGCTTGATGACATCCTTGGCAATGAGAAATCTAATGTGATGATACTTGGTGTCCACATGTTTTGTTTTGGAATGAAAAAATGGATTCTTGGCAAGCTTCATGGCTGACTAGTTGTCAATGAATAATGATTTAACGTCTGCTTAAGGAATGCCCAAATCCTACAAAACCTTGCTCAACCAAAAAATTTCAAATGTTTCTTCCCATGTTGATATGTATTCTGCTTCAGCTGAAGAAGTGGCCACTATAGCTTGTTTCTTACAACTCCAAGATATTGCAGTTAACCCCATGTTCATTAAATAACCGAAGTTTGATGCTCGATCATCAATACTACCAGTAAAGTCAGCGTCTAAAAGTCCACCAAGTACAAAGTTTTTAGTCTTTTTGTAAAGAAGACCAAAATATTTTGTTCCTTGGATATATCATAGAACGCTTTTGGCTGCATTCCAGTGGCTGTCTCGTGGTTCTTGCATAAAGCACGAAAGAATACTAACAACATAAGATAGATCTAGTCGAGTGGTTATTAGATAAATCAGGCTGCCAATCAAATTTCTATAATTAGTGCTATCCACCTTTTCCCCCGCTTCAAATTTTGGAAGTTTCAAGTTTTGTTCCATGGGGGTAAGAACATGCTTGCAGTCCTGCATTCCAAACCACTAAATAACTCCTGTTTCATACTTACTCTGAGAAATGAAAATATGATGTGGACATTGGAATACTTCAATTCCAAGATAGTAGTGAAATAGTCCCAAATTTGTCATCTTAAATCCTGCATGTAATTCCTTTTTCACCTGTACAATATGACCATCATTCTTTCTAGTAACGATCAAATCATCTACAAACATAACAAGAATCACTAGAGTTTACCTTGTTGATGTACATACAAAGTATCATCATATTCACTTCATTGAAAACCACCTTTCCAAAGGTATTAATCCATTTTGGCATAGCAAGCTTGTGGAGCTTGTTTTAACCCATATAAAGCCTTGATCAATTTGTAGACTTTATGTTCTAACCATTCAATTTCAAAACCTAGTGGTTGTCTCATATATACATCTTCATGTAAATGTCCATTGAGGAAAGCACTCTTTACATCCATCTAATGAACTTTCCATCCTTTTTGTGCTGTTAATGCGAGTGTTAAGTAGATGGTGCTCCATTTTGTTGTAGCAACAAAATTTTCCTCATAATCAATGCCTTCCTACTGTGCAAAACCCTTAGCCACAAGTCTGGCATTGTACTTGTCGATTTCTCCATTTTGGTTCTACTTAATTTTGTAAACCCATTTTCATCCGATGGGTTTAACACTTTGAGGACAATCAACAAGTTTCCAAGTGTTGTTGTCTTGAACTACCCTATATTCTTCAACCATAGCTTGTTGCCATTCTCTATATTTTACTGCCTCTTTGTATGTGGAGGGTTCAGTAAACCATTCGTGATCAAGGAAAAATTTCCTTCATTCCTAGTTGACACCCTTGTTCCTGTTTTATTTTTCTCATCAGGCCTTACATCTTTCAAAAGTTGAACAATCCATTTTGGAAATTGATGTTCAATTGTTTGAGATTCTAAAAAGTCACCATCATTATAAAGAGGATTAATGTAAAGAATGGTATGTTTATCAATTGCAGATTCTAAGGGTGAAGAATCACTATCAGAAGAAATAATACTACTAGGAGATTTTGATGAACTCCTAGAAGACCCACACTATGTTGGTGAAGTAGATGGATTGGATGAATCATCTTTAGAGGAAGGAAAATCAAATTTATACCAATTTTGTGAATTTGGTCGACTTTGAACGTTTCATTTCCTTTTATCTCCTTTTGTTTCCAATTTTTGAAGAAGATGTTCTATTTCTTCAACATTCTTACTCTAACTTTCATAAAGAATTACATTCTGCTGACAATAAATTTCCCATTTGATAGAAGCTTGTACCATTTCTTCTCATTTGAATATCCAATCATTGTGCATTTCAAACTTTGTGTGTCAATCTTAGTTCGTTTTTCTTTTGGAACTAAGGTATAACACACAAAACCAAAAACTCTAAGGTGTTTAACTTTAGGTGTGACACCAAATCATGCTACATAAGGTGTGATTCCATCCAAAGAAGTAGCGGGAGACATATTCCTTAACTAAACATCTCTATGGATTGCTTCTGCGAAATAAATAGGACTTAAATTTTTAAAAGTTAACATAGACCTCGCCATTCATAACAAAGTGTGATTCATTCTTTCTACTACTCCATTTTTATGTGGCACGTAGGCATTTGTAACATGTTGTTTGATCCCATTGTATCTGCAATAACTTTGGAATTCATTTGAAGTGAATTATCATCCATTGTCAGTTCTAAGAGCACCAATCTTTTCTTTGATTTCATTTTCAACAAGTTGATGAAAAGTTTTAAGCTTTTGAAATGCCTCTAAATTATGATTCAAGAAGTAAACCCATGTCATTCTACTGAAAGAATCAATAAAGAGTAAGAAATATTTTCAACCTCCTACAGAATCTTGCAAGGGTCCACAAATGTCACTGTGTACTAATTTCAAACGCCTTTTTGCTCACCATGAACTTGTCGAGAAAGTCTCTTGACTTTGTTTTCCATAAATGCAAGCTTCACATCTTGAATTTTATTTCTTGAAGGTAGCAAGTCCCTTAACCATTCATTGTTTTTGTAGCTCAGATAGACTATCAAAGTTTAGATCTCCATATCTCACATGCCATAATCTGATAGGTGAAATGTTTCTAGTTTTTGCCCCTACCAAGCCAAAATTGCTTGGAATAACTGTTCGTTTCATTCGTACAGTTTTCCATCTTCATATCCTGTCATCACTATTTTCATGTTCTGTCATCCTCCCAACATTGGCTTGGAATGGATAAAGGTTGTAATAGACCCGGTGTCTTAATTGTTTCAACTTTAATTTGTTGGTAAACCAAACATTCCGCCACAAACTTTTGAATATCTGATTTAAGGCCATCCCAAAAAAATTCCTTCTTAACCCTGTGGTAATTTTTTAAAAATCCTGAGTGCCCTCCTAAGGGAGAAGCGTGCAATTCCATAAGAATCTTTTGTTTCAGCTGGGAATTCTTACAGAGGTATAAGTGATATTTGTACCATAAAGAATCATTTTGCCAACTAAATGTATCAGACGTACTGGAATCTTGTTGTAACTTTCGAATAAGTGCCCATGCTTCTTCGTCTTTCTTCCATTCCTCCCTTCCTTTGTTTATCCAATCTGGTTGGATAACAGAAATGGCACACAACAATGCTTCCACATCCTCATCCTTTCTTGAGAGTGCATCTGCCACCACATTTTGCTTCCCTTTTTTGTAAATGATTTCAAAGTCATAAGCCAACATCTCTGTGACCCACTTTTTTTGCTCTTCAGTGGATAATCTTTTTTCTAAAAAGTATTTAAGGCTATCATGATCCGTTTTTACTTTGAAGTGTCTTCCCATTAGGTAGGGTCGCCATTTCTTAAGTGCAAGGAGTATTGCGAACATTTCCTTCTCATAGATAGATTTGTGTAAAAACTTTCCCTTGATTGGACAAATTTCAAAAGAAATGGGTCTTTCATCTTGCATTAGAACAACACCAATTCTATTTCCTGAAGCATCACATTCCACAATAAAGGTTTTTGTGAAGTCCGGTGTAGCTAAGACCGGTGCTTGGCACATTGCCTCTTTAAGATGTTCGAAAGCCTTTGTTGCTTCCGGAGTCCATGAAAATGCATCTTTCTTCAATAATGTTGTGCGAGGTGCTACTAGTCTCCCATAATTCTTAACAAACCTGTGATAATACCCTATCAACCCGAGAATTCCTCGCAGATGCTTTATGGATGTGGGGATTTTCCATTCCTTAATGGCTTTAATTTTTCTAGGGTCTACCTTAACTCCTTCATCAGATACAATATGACCCAGATATTCCACCTCTTAGACTCGAAAGAAACATTTGGATCTTTTTGCATATAATTTTTTCTCCTCTAACAGTTGTAGCACCCTGCCAACATGTTCAAAATGATCCTTCCAAGACTTGTTGTAGATTAGTATATCATCAAAAAATACTAACACAAATGGTTTGAAAATTGAATTCATCAAACCTTGAAATGTTGAAGGTGCATTGGTAAGGCAAAAAGGCATGACCAGAAATTCATAATGACCCTCATGAGTTCTAAATGTTGTTTTTAGAAAGTCTTCAATCTTCATTCTGATTTGATGATATCCTGAACAAAGATCCAACTTGGTGAAGTAAATTGATCCATGCA
>APFE031113199.1:100521-115630 GCA_000404065.3 Pinus taeda
GAGAGATCCTATGCTGATTTGTAATGTGTCATCAACAGTAGATTGTATAAGAGTTTTCATGAACTCTAATACTTCACTGATTCTGGCCATTTTTCTTCAATGTCAGATTTACATCTTAAAAGCTAATCACAATTATTACTTAATGCATAAAAGTAATATCCACTCACAGTACACAGCAATATCTTGTATAAATGTGCAACAAATGAATCAGGGAATCAATGCATATATATGTAGACAAAAACTATAATGGATTTTAAATACAATGCCACAATTGGGGCAATAGCAACTGCAAACTTGCTTGGATCCCTCAAGTACTCCTTTACTTTCAAATCAGAAATGATGGCTATCAAAACTTCAATAATTATAACACCATGTCATGGGCATTGGAATGAATCTCTAGCACGCTGAAATAGTAGTGATAGACCTCCTTACATGTCCAAATACTTAGCAAACTGTATAGTGCTGGTCATATATACCATAGCATTTTACCATGACCTTTCAAGAGCCTTCCAACTATGCACAGTTTCAGGAAAACCTCCAGGAGATTAGAGAATATTCGCCCCTGTATATGCAGCCAACTATTAAGGAGATTTGACTCTTTGACAGTGATAAACTCTTCCCACAAAGGACAACTCGAACAAAAACTGATATAACTTGATTTGAAGATGCTTTGAAACCAACTTTTCCTCTTTGGATAAGCTACAACCAACTCAACCTCTTGAAATAGGCTCCTCTTTGTCTAGACAGGTGTAAATATAGGAGCCTGAACCACAACCTCCGGCACTGGAATTTTCTCAACCACCTCCACCTTCAATAACAAATGATCAAGAAATGGTTCAGAATATTGAAATTCTTTTTGAATTTGTTGTAAAGAATGGGCCTAAATTTGAAAATATGGCTCGGGCTAAGCAAGCAGGTAATCCAAAGTTTTCATTTTTATTTGATGGAGCACCCAGTAGTGATGTGGCAATTGGATATCAGTATTTTCAGTGGATGAAAAAAAGTGGGAACTACAAATAACTACAAGTGAGCAGGTGGAAAATCAGGGTCAATCTATACAACCATCAGAGACACCTATGTATAGCCAACAATCAATAGTCATGCAACTGGAGTATGCAAAGCTTCTAATGAACAAGAAAATGGGAATTTATTTCACAACTCGACTATACAAGCTGCTAATGCTGGCGAGAAAAATGAGTTAATATGATCCGGATTTAAACAGGAACGCAATAGATTATAGAGATAACCATATATACAGAGATGCGATAACCATAAATAAAGAGATGCAGCGGAAATAATACTTCATTTCATTAATGGAAAATACCGAAATATGCTTACAACCAGAAATGGGAATAAACCAGCTAGGGCGATGGTAGCTTATCTCTGAGAAGAGATGTGCGGCTACATGCCTCTGAACTGTTCCGAACTGTGTTACAATGAGGCTCGAAGGCCTATTTATTATTGAGAAACAATGGAAAACCCTTCACATTCCAAAACCTACCCCTAGAAGATGAAACGCCAAATTGTGGGGCCCCGTTTTGGGTAAATTGGTACATCAATTTCCCGGGGTCGTAACTTTGGCATACGATCTCCGTTTGACGCGTATGATAGCTCGTTATAAAGATCTATCCGAGAAATACCACTTTCGGAAGGGAAACATAGGTCCATGGAACCATGTTGCCCCCAGATTTCCCAAAAAACGTCGTTTGGGGCCTCAAAACGGCTCCAGAAGTTCAGGACCCGAAAAAAACTGCTAAAAATAGTAAACTGTGCTACAACTTAGGAAACTGAAAAAGCTGAAAGAGACAATTGTGGGGGTCCAAATGGGATAGGTGGGTGGCCACCAACATCCACCTGGATCAAGAGTAGCCTTGATAAATTTCTTAGGTCAGTATCATGTGGATATGAGTTGATATTATGTGTTTGTACTATGCCTATGTTTACATTATGGACATGTAATGCTGAGAGATATATCAGTGGAAAGGAAACAACGTGATCTGCGACATGCTAGGATAAGCATGGATGACAAAGAGACACTGGAAGCAAGGTTGCTTGGTAGAGACAATGTGGTTTTGGATGTACAATGCTAATGTTGTGTATATGTTGTGCATATTTTATATTCAATGATTGTACGTATGGTGTTGTGTGCATAATTGTACATGTGGTGTCTTGTACATGTAGTGAATGTGGTGCTGTGTACATGTGGTGTTGTGTAAACATTGTACATGTGGTGTGGTGTACATGTGGCACTGTGTACACATTCTGTAGGTGGTTCCGTGTATATGTGATGTTGTGTACACATTGTGCAGGAGGTTTTGCGTACATATGGTATTGTGTACATGTTGTACATGTGGTACTAGTGTACATGTGGGTTGTGTGCATGTCGTACATGCTTTTTTGTGTACATGATGTATTACGTATGTGCATTGTGTAGTCGTGGCATCGTGACATGTGTATTCATTGTGTTGTTCTCTGTGTACGTATATGTATTATGTTGTGATGTACAATGGGTGTAGGTGTATGTGTCGTGATGTATATCAATTGTAGGTGTATGCATTGTGTCATGTTGTACGTTGTGTATGGATGCATGTATTGTGATGTACATTGTGTATGTGTAAGTGATTGAAGAAAAGAAAAAGGCACTGGGTGTTTGTTTGGTGTGGAAACTGATCCGATGTGCGTTCGAAAAGGATAAAGGTAAAATCTAAGGATCGATTAAAGGATAGGTGTAAGTATTTTATTTTAGTTTCAAATTATGCATGTGATCTATGATTTTGGTTTATGATGGTCACATGTGATCTATGATTTTTATTATGATGGTTGTGTTTTGAGCTAATTGGAAGTGATATGTTTATACATGATGACTTGACTAAATAACTAGTTTGACTTGCTGTGACATGAATTAAACCAGATTGCAAGTGTACCTTATTGACGAGCTACCAATGAGGTATGGTTTGAGTTTATTACAATTTATTTTGAATCTAACAACAATTATGTTCTTGGTAAAGAAGAGCATGGACATGTCAGGTTTGGGGTGGTTAAAACTGACTACAAGCAATAGCACAAACAATAAAAGGAATTAGAACATGTAGTAGTATGTTGGTAAAGCATTCAAGAGCAGTGCCATTGTAGGACATTGGTACCCAATAGTTTCCGTTGATCGCCATGAGAATGCTATGACCAATATGATTGTTTTGAGGCAGGGATATGCCTTGGTTTTTGGACCTTCCGATGCAAGGAAACCTTGCCAAGGGATGGATCACCTAGGATAGGGGATGCCAGGGAACTGGGAAGGTGTGCGACTGCACGGAAGGGGGTGACAGGATTTCCCGAGGGATTGTGTAGCAGAGAAGGGAAGGTTAGGGATGGATTTTTTTTGGTCATTAGGATTGCCATATGGAATCATAGGCACATTAGGAGTGTGCCCTAGAACAATGAGCCAATAACTGTTCACCAAGAGAACAAGTGGCGTAAGATTGTAGCACTGGAAATTAGATGTAGGTTTGACTTTGGCAGTGTATTATGGACTTCCTGGGAAGGAGGTGAATCTTCATACCACTTTTGAGGGTGGAGGTGTGAACCTCTTGATTCCCTTATTGCAGATACAAGCATCATATCCTTTTATTTGTTGGTTAAGCAAATGTGCATATGTGTATATTATTGTAAATATTGTATCGAGCTAAGTTATAAATCTCCATGGGAAGTATGTTTTGCTTTTCAATGATCTTGTTGGTTGTAGGTGTCATTAAACACCAAGGATGGTGTTCGCCCAAGGGGGAGGGTTCTCTAAAAGCCTTGATTAAAAATCCATGTAAAAAAAATATAAGCCAAGGTCACGAGACACGTATTCCAAGCTGAACATTGGGAAAAACATCTTAGTGGGTGTTCATTTCGATTATTATGGCTAAAGAAAATTGGAAAAGGCAAAGGTAAAGGCTTTGGAAAGTTATGACACATTAATTAGCATTTTATTTATGAGAATAATGGAAATTAGGAGGAAAGGAAGGTGAAAGGTCACAGGTTGCATGTGAGGAGGAAAAGGAAGGAAAATAATGGAAAATGAAGAAAATAGAGGCCTCATTAATAAAAAGGCTTATGAGGATTAGTTTATGGCTTTTTGTCCGGGTTAGCTTTTGTTAGTTCAAATTTGGAGCTCTCATTCTATTCTCTCTCACAATCTTGGACACTTAGAGTTTTCTTGGAGCACTCTTGGAGGAGCGTGGCATACTTTGGATTTGGAGAAAGAAGGGAAAGGAAAGCAGGAAAGTGCAAAGGAACATGTGGATCGACAATGACGACTGGATTACTTGTAGGTACCAAGTTGCATGTATGATTTCCTTGTTAGTTTGGCATGCATGACACATTCATGTGGTTTATTGGTTATGAGATGTCACTGGCATGGAGGATTGCCTGGATTGGCAGTTAGAGTTTTCTTGGAGCACTCTTGGAGGAGTGTGGCATACTTTGGATTTGGAGAAAGAAGGCAAAGGAAAGCAGGAAAGTGCAAAGGAACATGTGGATTGACAACGACAACTGGATTACTTGTAGGTACCAAGTTGCATGTATGATTTCCTTGTTAGTTTAGCATGCATGACACATGCATGTGGTTTATTGGTTATGAGATGTCACTGGCATGGAGGATTGCTTGGATTGGCAGTGGTTTTACCTAACCTTTCCATTTCCTGGATAGCCATGGCGTAGTGCGTTTTATCTTTTATTTTTTGGTTGGTGCTCATGTTCCTTTGACTGTGGGTTGAGTTACTAGTTCCTAGAGCCTTTGTTGGAAAAACGCTTTGGAAGCCTTGTAACAACTTCGATCGAGTTACTAGTCCTGCAAGCCTTGGTTGGGAAAACTCCTTGGAGCCCTTGGTGGATTGAGTTACTAGTCCTGGAAGCCTTAGTTGGAAAAAGGCTCTAGAGCCCAACAACATTTGTGGGTTGAGTTACTAGTCTTGGTAGCTTTGGTTGGAACAAACAATCTGGAGCTTTGGACAACTTGGGTAGAGACTGATCTGGTGATGGTTAATGATGTTCGACTGTGAGGTGGAATCTAGTTGAGGGTTGAGGTGGCTTGGCTTCTGGAAGCCCTAGTTTTGTGTTTCTTGGTTTATTCCATGAGATCCCATATTCATGCTCAGAATATGGCACGAGGGTGACTGGATGAAAGAAAGATTTGGTTCAACCTAGTCTATGGTTGGGTGGTAAGTGGGAGTCCATGACTTGGTTGGAATTTTAATATATAAATAAGAGGTATTTTCTATTGTGATCTATGAGCATATGTATTGATTGTGATGGTGACATTATGATTGAGTTTCCATGGTTTATAGGATGGTTATTATTGGTTTATATGCTGGTTATATGATGTATATTGTTTATGGCCCTTGACATGTTTGATGAATATGTGATTGGTTATCAAATGCATGAACTAATATATGTTATTACAACTAATATGAGAGGGAATTAGACCATTTTGATGATTCTCAAATAAGTATGAGACCCCTTTGTTCATATGTGTATTTATGACCTGTAGATTTCATGTTAATGATATGTTTGACATAATGACTGTCATGGCTAGGCCTTGTTACGTCAGGTTCTTGTCTAAGATTTGTATGGAAGGCTTTGTCCTTAGGTCATTCATGGTTACGGAAAGTTTCATTAAGTTCTAGGCAGAGATTCAGATTCTAGCCTAAAAAAGTGGCTTAAATCCAACGGTCACAAGCACATAATTGGGTGAAAAAGACTACAACCTCTCCCTTGTAGGCATCATGTGTGACTAGAGGGTTTTAGTTGAAATCAGGCAATGTTGTGCCAACGTCTGGGAGATAAGGGCACTAAAAAAATAGGTTTAACTTAGGGTATGGGCACCTAGAAGGGTG
Source organism: Pinus taeda (assembly GCA_000404065.3). Classification (NCBI taxonomy): domain Eukaryota; kingdom Viridiplantae; phylum Streptophyta; class Pinopsida; order Pinales; family Pinaceae; genus Pinus; species Pinus taeda. Next base: position 106,398 of record APFE031113199.1, read on the forward strand.
GTTTAGCCCTTGGAGGTCCTGTAGCACCTAATAGGGAAGTCATTAAGGTGTTTGGTTTGTCGATTCCACTTCCTTAAGGTGATCTAGGAGGTTGAATCATATCATAGTAACTCTTTGTTACAAGTTTACCCTGGTAGGGCGGTAACTTGGGTAATTGTGGGAGGAGGGTGTTACAGTCTTAAATTGAATTGTAGGAATATGATAGGATGTAAACATATTTATCATCCTATTGTATCATTTGTCCCAAATGATAGATACTCCTCTCAAATCTCCTTTCTCGTAAATCACGACCACTTGTCAAGTTTTTCCCAATTTACTAATTATGTTGTTTAGATACTTAGTGAAAAATTTTGTTTCTTGAATTATCATGATTGAAGGGTTTTCAACCTTCCATTTTTCTTTTTAAAATCCTTTGTTTTCATTTACAAGAGATGCCCCATTTGTTCCATGTTATGATTTCCATGATTACGGTTTAATGGACCCTTAGAGTCCTTTGTGATGACCCTAACTTGTCCCAAATTTGCCAACATTCCACCTAATTCATCTAGAAGTTGAAAATTTCTCTTGTGAGCTCTTTTTTTCTCATCTTGGTGGGGCTTCCTAGGTTCTTTGAGAGAGTATGTTTGGACTCCAAGCATCCTAATGTTAGTTGCGACTGAACTATCTTTAGAGTGGTTGTGCCGATATTCCAAATATGCTTATCCCATGAGATAAAATTGATGTTCCAGTAGTGAGAATGATCTTTTCATTTCTAGGTGTTGACAACTTCTACAAATTTAGTGCATCCAAATTTATATCCTCCACCTGGTTATTACTAGTATTCGCTCCCTCTAGTGTTGCATGAAGATACACAGGGGGCAACAAAAATCAAAGAGATGGGTTGTGAAGAAGCCGAGTCAACACTATAGGGGTTATTGACATGGTAAAAGGCGAGGCATTTATTGTCAGCAAAAGATATGATGCCTGCGAAGGGCCCACCTATTCTTGCATCTCGACTTCTAGATGGAGATTGTCTATTTGGGGGTCAAATTTTTTCAAAGAAGCTAGTGACACATACTGTTTTGGTCCCACCTCCTTGCCTTATGAGGTATTTTTCTACTATGAGGGATTCTTAGGGTTACAACATTTGTTTTCAACCCTAATAAAGTTGTCCTTATCATGAGATTGGGACCTTCCGTGTTTGCATTTGTGGCCACAAGAGGGAAATCCTAATATAGGTGGCTAAATTCATGGCACCTATGACATCTAAGAGGTATATGCTCATAATCGAGTATTTTCTTCCATAACTCATCTTGGTAGCAGATGTCAATTGACTTTAGGAGGAGTTCTAAAATGTTCATGTACATGCATATTTGGGTGTAGGAGATGTATCTAACTTTCCTTGACACTTTTGTTATTTTGATAAATAGTACCGAGGCATTACCAATCCCTGCAAGGGTTTCTTCATCCCAAAAATATTACAAAAGAAAGTACATATGAATCCATATCAGGGCACCCATGAAGTCTGCCTTATCAAGAACAAACCACTTGTTCCAAACCTCAGGTACATGCTAACTGGATTGAAGTATGGCTCATTTTTTACTATTCAATTTTGATCCTCTAAACTAGTGAAAATAACTATAAAGAATCCCTTTTCTCCGAATTCTAGCTTGATATGGCCCTTGGGCTTCCATTTTGTTTTGAACCCAAGTGGTCAGGGATTTTTCTGAAGGCGAGATGCCCATAAACTTCCCAATAAGCACATGGTCCCTCATATATTGCACATATTCACTAATTTGATTCAATAAGATCTCATATTTTGGATCTATGTCTACCTTGGGTAGCACATTTCTTGGCCGCCATTTGCCTTTTTAAGCTCCTGGTTGGTTTTTCTCTTATTGCTCATTGATTGAGTTTTGGTGGCATGAGGAGTTAGGGTTGGATGCTAGATATTGATTCAGAGGTTGATCACTTGAAACTAACATGTTGTAGGAGGGAATACCACTCCCTACAATGGCATTCACCCTAGAAAAATAGATAAAATAGGTGAAATTTGTTGATGTAGTTAGGATTTTTAGAAAATATGGCTAGGATCTTCAAAGCTTTAAAATATAAATATATATATATATTTTTTTAAAGAAATGGTTAGTTTTTTCTATTAATTTCAATCTGGTTTCAAGGCCAAAACCTTTTATATCTACAACAATTACTTCATATTCTAAGTTCAAAAATGACCAAAAGAGATTTTTTTCATCCTACTCTATCTATACACAGCACTACTAAACTGAAATTGCTTATAAATCCTCCAGAATACTCCTAAAGTTAACACAAAATTACAATACATTATTTAACAAAAAGGAAAAACTAACGTGCACTGATTGAGCTAGATTCATGAGTGAATTCTTTATTTTCCTCTTCAATCTGACTGGGATGCAGAGGAGTAGAATACTAGATCTCTTTCACCACCTCGGCTTCCCTTATCAGCATCGCTACGCCTCTGACCTGTTGTGCCTCCAATGCCATGCTATCGTCTTCCACTCCTCCTGCAACTCCGTGTTTCTCACGCAAAAGTTCCATACTTTCCAAATGAAGTTCCAACATTTTGACATTCAACTGCAATCTATCTTAGTCTTTAGCATGCTAATTTTTTTGATTTACAAGAGCAATTTGAGCCCAAGCTTCGACAACCCCTATTTCCCCTTGCCTGGTTAACAAAGTCAAAATATATTCCATTTTTTCCGTGAGATAGTCCAGGTGTTGGCGAAAATCATCTTTCTCAGAGTCGTAACCTTTCCTTATTGACACCGACACAACAAATCTCTTCTCAGAGTCGAACTACTGCTGAAATGGTTTTGGACGTTTACGACTTATAAATCGAGAAGTCTTCCCCCACCATGTCCTCAATTCTCTCACCATCTTTAATGCTACATACTGCACTATATATTCTCAAACTCAGACATTAGAATTTAGATATAAATTTGCTACAAATTACTTCCATCACCATTAAAGCTCTGTACTTCGAGCATGCCTACCCATCATCGAATTTGAAAACAAAGCTCCTTTGCAAGCACATGGGTAGGTTAGATGTGCACATTGACTTGGATCCCATCGAGGAAGAGAGTCCTCCAATATATTGCAGATAGAGTTTGATAATTTTGGAACCATAGATATGAATGGGCATGATTCCATCGGGTCACCACTCAAATAATTCCTCCTTTTTCACTTCTTAAAAAATTTAAAATTCCTAAACTCTGAATTTTGCATAGAATTGTCATGGCAATGGTTTATACACACCATTTACCTCATCTTGGGCCAAAATGTCGTGCTCGAAAGAGGCTCCCTTATTTGCTAATGCATCTTCGTTTGAGTTGAGATGCCTCTTGACATTATAGAACTCAACATTTTCAAATTTTGCTATTTGTAATCTTATTCTTTGCAGAATAGAGGATTGGAATTGTTTTGGATTCTCTTTCAGTTTATACACTTGTTGAACAATAATCATCGAGTCTCCATACACTGTTAGCTGCCAAATTTTCCTTGAAATAACCAATTCTAACCCCTCCCATGGAGCTAAAAATTCAACTTGATTATTGATGACATTCATCAAACCCCATGCATATTGTGTCTCTATTTTTACATGGACAAAAGATAACCTCTTCCACTAAAATACAAATTAATTTTATAATTAATGTATTTTGTATTATTCAAATTTATAATTATAATTATAACTAATCAATTTAACATTTTAATATTAAAATTATAAAATACAAATAATGATTTTGTATTTATTTAAATTTCATTTTTTATATTTACCTAACAAATTTTAATCAATTTAACATTTTAATATTAAAATTATAAAATATAAATAATGATTTTATTTATTTAATTTTATTTTTATTTTATTTTTTTTTTTTTTTTTTTTTTTTTATTTTTTTTTTTTTTATAACAAATTTTCAAATATAAAAGTAATTAATTTAAAGAAACTCTATATACTATTTTTTTCTTTTTTTTTTACAAAGTCAGTTGCTAGATGTATTCAAAAAGTAGGGGGAGACTAAGCTCCGATGTTACAATGGAAGAGCTCATAGAATGAGCTTGCAACTGAATTACATTGTGATAGTTCACAGGAATGCTTTTACTGTCCGAATGAAAGATCCCACTACAAGTATAGATTCTGATAAATTGGGACAAAAGCAAGCTGACTTTACAATACATCTAGTTGATACTTATATGGCTGATCTGTTGGGCATTGGAATCCTCCGGGTGCCTGTCTACTGCTGCAACTCTTGCACTAGAGGAGCTGGTGCTTGGACCGTTTGTACTGTTGATCTTGTCCATCATAAACTTGAGAATCTCAACAGACTCCTGGATGTGTGCACAGGTATTTGAAAGAGCGCTGAATTGCTCCTGCAGAGAAGAGATGCGATGCAGGAAAAGGTTGAGGTCGGCCTCATATTTTGCTGTGAGAATCCTTGTGGCGGCATCAATTTTTTCGTCCAGCAAGCGCTGATGCGTTTTGACTTGTTCTATATCAGCTTGAAGGTCACGACAATGCAGGCAATCCTCACTTCGATCGATCAGAAGAACTTCAACGCTGGCTTGAGGCGACGCTAGAAGAGAACACACCCCAACTGCTGCTACAAAACTGAACACAGTTCTATAAAAATTATCAGACTTGGAACCGGGAGGTGAAGCCGAACAAAGGAAGTCACTAAAGATCACAACAGGAAAACATAGGAGCAGAGTAGCGGTTCTTAATGAGTCGATGAGGAGGGTTCGGTCGAGAGGGGACCAGAAGAAGGAGGCGAGGCTAGAGATGATCGTCGGCCAACTGACGGACGCTGCAGACAAAACGAAGACCGATAAGTATTTGGGAGAAGGGGGGTGGAAATGAGGAGGAGGCTTATTGAGATATATAGCAAGCAAGTAGGGGCTTGATGAGAACCGGATCACATGGAGAAGGCATGGGAGATCACGGTTCTTGCAGTTAAGGATTTGATTCGCTGTTCCAAAATCTCCTGCAATGTGATACGACTGGCTTATCAGGGATTTGCAACAGTATACTTCAGATTTCCTTTGGATTTGGTCAGAGTCCTTTTTAACAGTAGCACAGTTCATTGGAGGAGAGCGATTTGAGGCAATCATATATTTCAGGGCATGAATTGATGAAGGGTCGTATTGTTGCATAGGATACTTCCTTTTTCCCGTGAGCAGGCTTGACTAGCCCTTTTGTCAGCGTCTTGATTGTTGGAGCGGAGGACATGATAGAATTGATACTCCTGATCATGAGAAAGCAGGCTTTTATAGCGATTGATGGTTTGTTGTAAGAACAGATTGGAAGCTTTCCGACTACTATTCATTAGGCTGATTATAATGGCAGAATCGCCAAATATGAGGGCTTTTTTAATCCCTTGGACCTGTAGCTGAAGGATGCCTTGGTAAAGGCCCAGAGCTTCGACTCTGTTGTTGGATAGGATTCCTAATCTCCATTCATAAGAGGACATGGGATTGCCTGAAGGCTTGAAAATGATGCCCCCTGCTCCAGCTGCTCCTAGGTTAGATTTCGATGCTCCATCGAAGAATAAAGAATGAGAATTCTTTGATTGAAGCCATTTGCTGAATTTGTCCTTTGTTAAGCGTATTTTCCAACTGGGACTGTCTGCTTTGCCTCTGAAATTGTTGATTTTCACTGTTAAAGAATTACTGGTCTTGTCAAGTAGGTTTCGAATGAAGTTTCTTTCCTTTGTCCAAAGACTAGTGGGATCTATTTTTTTTGTTGTCTTGGAGGCTATGGTTTCAGTAGCCAGACTTGTTGCTTTGATGGAGAGATGCCTGATTGATGTTACTTTATCTCGAAATATCATGTTGTTCCGAGCAATCCAAATCCGCCATAAAAGAGCAAATGGGAGGGCGTTCCAAACTCTTTTAGTGGGATTATGCTTCATGGATTGCCAAGGGTAGTTCCTCTTCCAGTTGTTTAGAGCTTTGTCGATGGAATGCTGAGTATTCCAAATGGAAGATGCAGAGGGGATGATACTATTCCAGCATGAGACTGCAAAGGGACAAGAGATAAACAAATGCTGTATGGATTCCTCTGCTATTTTACAGTTGGGACATCTAGAGGGTCCAACGATGCCTCTTTTTTTGAGATTCTCTGCAGTGAGAATTTTCCCTTGCAGTAGAGTCCACATGAAAAATTTAACTTTTGGAATTGCTTCTACTTTCTTTAAGATTTTCTAGTGTGTCCATGCTGTCGTTGGGTATTCCTTGCTACTTAAGTAATCATAGCCTGCTTTGATTGAATAACTATTTCCTGTAGGATCCCATCTGAACTCATCCTTATCGGTTTTGATGGTGGGTGCAATACTGTGCAGGTGATTGCAAAAAGAATCAAAGCTGCCTTTAAGGTGATGGGGGATGGGAGGAAATTTCCATCGCATCCAAACATTGGTTGATGCATCCCATTGAGAGATTTGGCTTAAATTGCATATACCTTGGCTTTGTAAATAGAAGATTATAGGATCCATACCTGGGAGACTTTTTATGGGTGGGTTTCCCATGATTTTATTCGAACCGATGTTTACAGTTGCACCTCCTTTTGGCACTTTGGAGACATTTTGCGGCATGAAAGCAATGGCTTTTTTGCAAAGCTTCCATATCTTTGTACAATTTCTGCTGGGGATCTCGGATGTGAGAAGATGCTGCCTTGGCTAGTTGAGGTATTTTTCCTTTTTCCACCAGGTTGTTTGATTATCCAGAAGTCTCCATATCATCTTTCCACCAAAGGATAAATTCATGAGTGATGGGGATCTTATGACAAGATCTCCTTTCTCTTGACTTTGGATGACATGTTTCCATTTTACTAGGTTGAATTTTTTCTTTTCATTCTTGCCTCCCTACCAGAGAAAGAATCTGAGAACGCTGTCCATTTTACGATGGAATGATTCTGGAGCTTGAGCCAGGGAGAATTGATAGAGGGGAAGAGAGGAAAGACCTCATTTTAGTAGCACCTATCGTCCAGCTGGATTGAGCCACAAAGTTCCCCATTTCTGAAATTTCCTTTTCATTTTGTCTAATGTTAAATCTCAAACACCTACCTTTGCATTCCCTATACTCACCGGCATTCCCGAGTAACTGAAGCAGTCCCAATTTAACTTACAAGGGACACCAAAAATGTTAACAATCCTGTGAATCATTTGAGATGAAGCATTCCATCCATAGATACAACTTTTGAGATGATTAATTTGACCCCCTGAGTATCTCATGAATTTATCTAACATGGATTTGAATCTTCGTGCTATAATGGTGGTCGCCCCCCCTAGCAATAGGGTATCATCAACAAATTGATAGTGGTTTATATTTTTAGTGCCATCTTCAAATTTAATGCCAGTGATGAGGCTTGACTGCCACTTATGGTCAAGCGCACAGCTGAATGATTCTGCCATGAGGATGAAAAGATATGGGGATAAGGGGCAGCCTTGTCTTAATCCTCTTGAGGATTGAAAGGAAGGTCCAGGTTTGCCGTTGATGAAGGGAGCGATCCATGGGCTAGAGATACAGGCTCTTATGATATTAAGAAGGAGAGGAGAGAAACCCATTCTCTGAAGAAATGCAAATAGGAAAGAATGCCTTACCCTGTCAAAGGCATTGGCCAAGTCTAATTTCAAAATAAATCCTTTTTCATTCCTTGAATAGCTTGAATGTATGGCTTCCTGAACCAAAAGAATAGAGTCTGAAATTTGTCTATTAGCCATAAAGCCTCCTTGGTTTTCAGAGAGTAGCATCAGAAGGAGAGGTTTGCGACGAGAGGCTATGATTTTAGTGAAGATTTTGTATGAAGAATTGCACAATGATATTGGCCTGAAGCGAGAGAAATTGGAAGGACGGTTCTCCTTAGGAATGAGGGCCAGATGAGTAGAGTTTGTATAACCTCCTATTTTGCCTTTTCTATGTATCCATTTGAAATGTTTGATGAGATCCTTTTTTATCAACTCCCAATATTCTCTATAAAAGCAAATTGGAAATCCATCCAGTCTAGGTGCCTTGTTGGGCTAAAGGCTCCAGATTGCTTCCACTATTTCTTCCTCTTTTATTTCTTCTATCAAATTTTTGTTTAAATCAGCTGTGACTTTGGTTGGCAAGTGCTGTAGTAGATCATCATAGATTTCTTCCTCCTCTGTTTCAGTTAAGAGTTCCTTAAAATGGTCTGTGGCAGCCCCTTTAATATCTCCTTGTTCAATATGTTGAGTCCCTGCACTGTTTACGATGGCTGTTATGGTATTTTTGATTTGTCTTGCAGTGGCTTGTTTGTGAAAAAAAGAGGTGTTCTTGTCCCCGCTTTCCAGCTAGATTTGCCTTGACTTGATGCTCCACTTTTCTTCCTCCTCTCTTTTGATTCTGCTAAGTTGATTGTAAAGTTTTTCTTCTTGTGCCTTTTCGTTCTGGAAATACTCCATTTGTTCTATTGCACATTGAAGGTCTGCAATTTTGGATTTCAGCTCACGTTTTTTCCCTTCAGGTTCATTGTAGTGTGTTTTGGCCCAATTTTTGAGCGCTTTTTGCACATTCCTTAACTTGTTCTCCCATATGAAACCTGGAGATCCTTCAATATGTTGACCCCAGGTGTGCTGGATGATATTTTTGGTTGCTTGATAATCACTCCATATATGATTATATTTGAATGGAAGCCGACCAAGGGGGAAGTGTATATCCATTGCTAGAGTGATTGGGTAGTGATCCGAATGTAGGTTTTAACCTCGTACAAAAATTACCTGCATACGAATTCTAAATCACAGGAAAAATAAAAATGCGAGAGCATAACACATAAAACACATATACACAAAGATTTCCCACTGGATCTCAAAACCGAGACTACCAGCTTGATTTTTCATTATGTTCCTTTCAATGTTGCAATACATATTTATACATGCCAAAGCATCCAATACCATGGACCGAAAAACCATCACGTCCAATAACATGGACCAAAAAACCATCGATCCAATACCATGGACCGAGAAACCATCGCGTCCTGTTGTGCCATACAACAACCCCCCATTTCATATCATTAAAATTCCAAAATTATAATGTGAAATGGGTCCCTTTTGATTTTTTTGTTTTAAATTGGTATCAATTTAAAGTTCTATTTCAAAAAAGGTTCGAATAAAAGAAAACATTATTAAAAGGCCTTTTTAATAAAACCAATTGATAAACCCCAACATAAAACGATTTATCTTTATCATTGCGATAAAGCGATC
>APFE031113204.1:21210-40626 GCA_000404065.3 Pinus taeda
TTGTCATGCTTTTGATGTGATGTGGATGGGATCCAAGCTGGAGGAATGACTTTGAATCAGACACAATGGTTGTAATTCCTTCTTCTATTCGATAAAGTATTTGAACCTTTCTCCCATATATTTGTATTGTCATATGATGCTTATATGTGTGAAATGTATCTGATTCCATTTACTTGTATCAATAGATCTTTTGCTTTGATCGATTCTTTGCCTTTTGTTTGTGTTTAAAGGTACTTATCAAGCATGTTAAGTGTTGTACCTTAAGAAACCAATTTCCTGGTTGTGGAGAAATTGTGCTTAAGACATTAATGATTATTGTTTGTTGTCAATTATTTGTCACTTTATTGTTTGTTGTATTCTTAAATGAAGGACCTGGAAAACTTGGTCTTTAACCCTTAATACATATGTGACCGGAAAATCTCATAATGTCATTTGTTGCTAGATATAAATGATGAATGACGAAAGCTTGAAGGAGAAGTTTAAGATAATATGCTACTTAACACAGAACCTACTATACATCACTTAGAAGAATTATGAAAATGAGAACTGAATCATAGACAATATGCTGCTTGACATAGAAACTGTTATCTGCGACCCTTAGAGAAGTTAAAGATAATATGTTTCCTTACACATAAAATATTATCTATAACTTAGAAAGGAAGATGAAAACTTCAAGTATAGGAGCACTCTTTTAAGGGATTTAACTTTATCTAGATAAGCAAATAGAAACCTGCAGCTTCATTACTATACTTGAAAGAAGAAAACATAAGATGACACATGACAAAGAAGTTACAAAATTATACCCAACAATTCATGGAAACTTCTGATTCTTTCATTAATCAACAGCTATATCAGGAATATAGTGGCTTAGTCTCTAGGTTCTCCAAAATTCAAACCCCCTTCTCTGTAAGTTTTCCTCCTTTTATACATTTGTGAAATAGTTACTGATGTCTGAAACTGTCAAACTACTAAAACCATTTCTCTAACTATCTAAATTAAAAATTATTACAAAATATTACACAGAGGGTAAACACATCTCAAAGAACATAAAATAACGAAAAATAACTGAACGTAGAAGATGGCAATGACTGCTGGCTTTTCAGCTTTATTAATAGGCTCTTGAGTTCTTCTGTAGATGCTTTAATAATGATTAATCCACTTTAACCATAATGAATAGTGTTTGACTTTAACTTGTGCATAAATCTGGGCTTACACATGTATTGAGCGTTTTGATTGGCCAAAATACAAAGAAAACATACCCAATTTCCTTCCTCTTCGGATTCGGCTCTAACATTGATTCTTCCCTTTACACAGCAAAATTGACGCAAAGCACGCAAAAGCAAAACTGAAAAGAATTAACTATATTTAATAAATCCATTGGATCCTCCCGTTCAGTGTTACATTAACTTCTCTTTGCGAATCGTAATTGGCGCTTTCCAGTGGTGTATTAACCCAGTCCTTAACAAACTGCGATATGAGGGACGTGCCGGAGTTATAAAACATGACATAACTAATATCGGGTCCAGCCTGTCGCAAATCGCAATCGGCATAGCCATATACACATATATAAAGTGTTATGCGATATCACAGACCTGTCGGGGCTTTAAAACATAATATATATGTGTTTCGGGTCCGGCTATCGCGAATTGGAATCGGCCAAAGCTGAGGTGCTATGTTATAACTACCCACTATGATTTGTGATTGTGATTTAATCGCATCACACACACACAAACACACACACACACACACACACACACACACACACACACACACATATATATATATCTTATGGCTACATATAACCATTTATATTATGATTTGATTTGATCCTTGGCTATATCGTGGCCGATTCTTTTATTCTTACTTGTTCCTTTAACGATTTCCATTATACCATTATCACTTCTTCTTCTTGCTTTTATCTATTTTTTGAAATATTTTCAAGTGATTATTGAATGAAAAATGAATACTATAGGTAACAAAAATGCATGTTACAACATCTGGCTCCACCTGGGATAGTGCTTTTGCCACAGAAGCATTAAGAACCGTAGATTAGTGCCTTATCCATTGGGCATGGAGTCATATATTGCCTCGCCAAGCTTAACTGTGTGAAAATTTGTACAGTGAACCCACGCCAATATCTGCAGTGATAAGATGCTTGCGCTTTGATAGAAAAATATTGAGAATCGTAGATTAGTAGCCTTAGTTGGGCATGGAGTCCAAAACTGTGAAAACCCTAAAATTTGACAATTGAAACGTGACAATCTTGAAGTCTGACACCTCTGCAAACCAGTTTTCAACTGGGAAAGTCACCCTTATTCATCAACTATTGATTAAATTGAAGAACTGCAACTAGAAACCAAATGCTCAACACTTGAGCTTATTTATGTACAAGTTCCTACATATGTACATGATTGATCTCCATCAGGTGAAGTCAATCTTCCAATGGTGCTAGGTTAACATTTTGGTTCTTAATCTAGAACCATTCTGCTAGTGAAATTTTAAAAAACAAATCATCCTAAATGGAAAATAAACTATGCATAAAAGCAGCTCACAACAAAAATTAGGAGTATATCCACAAAATGATATGTGTAGACTGCTGATAAATTCTTCCATGTAATCTACCACAGGATCTTCAAAAGTATAAGACAAAATATGGTCCTGATCAGCTCCAAAAAAGAAATTCTCTATGTGTGAGGTTCTTGCTCAAATAAACCTTTTGTTGGGATAATATGTTCAACAGAACAATCAGCAACGTCTTTAAGAAAATGATCTATGTCACTTTCATGTCTCCACTTTCCATCTCTAAGCTTTGATTGAAAATAATTTGTAATTCTAACCTCAGGAATAATTTTTTTCTTCTTCTCATTAGTATATGACATATGATCAACTTCAAATAGATTGTTTACCTCTGATTCATGAGCATCATTTTGTTCTTCAATGCGATGATATACAATCTCTTTATCAGCTTTCTTTTTACATGAGAGAGCCTCCTTTGCTATGATAGATGGCTCAATATATTGTTGTCCAACATATCCCACTTGGTGGTTTCTTCCTATATGTTCAACACCTAACTAATGAACTTGAGGAGCTTCGTCCTGTTCCCCATTTAAACCATTTTCATTATAGATAGGAGGATCATCAAATTTATCAAGATAAGATCTCTGGGGATTTATTTGCAACTCAATTATTTCTTCCTCTTCTCGGCTGCTGAGTAGAAACTCTTGATGCATGTTTGAAATTTCCTCTATCTGAATACTCTGGAATTGGCTTAACCAATTCTTTGCATGGGAGTTTATTGAAGAATTCTCTGCATCATTTTGAGAAAATGATAGTTCCTCGTTTTCAGAGACTTGCTCATAGTTAATTTGGCTATAACTTCTTTGAATATTTGATATTATATCAACAAGATCATTAGTTTCCTCAACAATATTATCTTGAGCTTTTAAAGTTTCTTTAAAATCATAATATTCACAACAACCTTCAAAAAGAAACTTGTGTGGATAATAAGTTCTACAATAAGAATTCAATGCTGAATGGAAATCTTTCAAAGATGAAATGCTTGAATGAGGCAGAGACCTGAAACAAACCCTAGCTTCTAGGTCCAAAGAAAACAAAAACAACTTCATCTTCACATCTTCATGAATGACGCCCTGCTACTCCATGCATTCGTGAAACTCTTGGAGATGTTGAGCTAGATCTTCATATTCCTTTCTACTGAATTTTGGAAGATACTCATTCCGGTCATAAAATGCAGGCATATCATGAGGATAGCCAGTGATCCCAGTAAAATCAAATGGATCAAATTTATGGACTTAAAATGCAGGGAAAGCCATTAAAACCCAGAAAAGAAAACTTAAAAGTGCAGTGGACTCGCCAATTAATGTTGTAAGTGAAAATCATAGGTGTGAATGTACACACAACTTCTGAAACTTTGTCACTCTCAAGAATCAACTTCAAACTTAATAAACCTACGAAAAAGTGTTCTTATTCAATTGTTTTACAGGTTGTGGTTCTTGCTATTATGGAGTCGCCTTTTATTGCTTTTATTCAAAACAGTCAAGTATTTCCTCCTCACTGAACAATCAGAGGAAAATATTGAAAACCCATGGAAAAGTGTTTGTCTCCTCTCTCTCGGGCAACGACACCAATCAATATTGTACCTTAAGAAACCAATTTCCTAGCTGTGGAGAAATTGTGCTTAAGGCATTAATGATTATTGTTTGTTGTCACTTATTTGTCACTTTATTGTTTATTGTATTCTTAAATGGACCTAGAAAACTTGGTCTTTAACCCTTAATACATATGTGACTAGAAAATCTCAGAATGCAATTTGTTGCTAGATATAAATATGATAAATGAAGAAAGCTTGAAGGAGAAGTTTAAGATAATATGTTGCTTAACACAGAACCTACTATCCGTCACTTAGAAGAATTATGAAAATTAGAATTGAATCATAGACAATATGTTGCTTGACACAGAAACTATTATCTGCGACCCTTGGAGAAGTTAAAGATAATATGTTGCCTTACACAGAAACTATTATCTATAACTTAGAAAGGAAGATGAAAACTTCAAGTATAGGAGCGCTCTTTTAAGGGATTTAACTTTATCTACATATGCAAATAAAGACCTGCAACTTCATTACTATACTTGAAAGAAGAAAACATAAGATGACACATGACAGAGAAGTTACAAAATTATACCCAACAATTCATGGAAACTTCTGATTCTTTCATTAATCAATAGCTATATCAGGAATACAGTGGCTTAGTCTCTAGGTTCTCCAAAATTCGAACCCCGATCTCTGTAAGTTTTCCTCCTTTCATACATTTGTGAAACAGTTACTGATCTCTGAAACTATCAAACTACTAAAATTGTTTCTATAACTATCTAAAGTAAAAATTATTACAAAATATTACACAGAGGGTAAAGACATCTCAAAGAACATAAAATAACAAAAAATAACTGAACATAGAAGATGGAAATGACTGCTGGATTTTCGGCTCTGTTAATCGACTCTTGAGTTCTTCTGTAGATGCTTTAATAATGATTAATTCGCTTTAACCATAATGAACAGTGTTTGACTTTGGCTTATGCATAAATTTGGGCTTACGCATGTATCGGGCATTTTGATTGGCCAAAATACAAAGAAAACATACCTAATTTCCTTCCTCTTCGGATTTGGCTCTAACACTAATTCTTCCCTTTACACAACAAAATTGACGCAAAGCATGCAAAAGCGGAACTAAAAAGAATTAACTGTGTTTAATAAATCCATTGGATCCACCCGTTCAGCGTTACATTAACTTCTCTTCGTGAATCTCAATCGGTGCTTTCCAATGGTGTATTAACCCAGTCCTTAATAAACTGTGATATGACGAACACGCCAGAGTTATAAAACATGACATAACTAATATCGAGTCTGACCTGTCACAAATCGCAATCAACATAGCCATATACACATATATAAAGTGTTATGTTATATCACAGACTCGTCGGGGATTTAAAACATAATATATATGTGTTTCGGGTCCGGCTATCATGAATCGCAATCGACCAAAGCTGAGGTGCTATGTTATAACTGCCCACTGTGATTTGCGATTGTGATTTAATCGAATCGCACGCACACACACACACATATATTGGTTATGGCTACATATAACCATTTATATTATGATTTGATTTGATCCTTGGCTATATCGGGGTCGATTCTTTTATTCTTACTTGTTCCTTTAGCGATTTCTGATATACCATTATCGCTTCTTCCTCTTGCTTTTATCTATTTTTTGAAATATTTTCAAGTAATTCTTGAATGAAAAATGAATACTACAGGTAAAAAAAATGCATGTTACAACATTAAGTATGAGGAGCGATAGGATCGATACAAAGGAGACAAGAGGAAAGCGGAACTACAAGTAGGTCTTCTCATATTCTTTTTCTTATCTATTTCTTATAGGAAAAGGCTAAATTGCTTTTAACTGATGTTCTAGCTGATATGGCTACTTATCTATGGAATTAGTATTTACCATAGATACCAAATTCTCCAAAACACCTACCGGTTCTATGAACTTCCTTCATCATACAGGAACCCATGATTGTCCCAACCCCTGGTGGGAAATGAACCACCCTACCTTAAAGCACAGTATCCACTAATATATCTCACACATCATGCTGTCACACCTTGAGCCCCAAGAAGTTAATTAAAGAAAAACCATAAAAGGAAAAATGCATATAAATAAGTGTGGAAAAATCAAGGTCGGGGCACCTCATATACCACGATTTCTCCCTCCTATACATTATAAACTCAAGTGTGGGCTTCCCTTTTATTATCTACCCTTGTACCCTAGCATGTGGCCCATGGATGCCCCCTCTCATCCCCCACCTCATTCACCTATCTGTCACATGCCACCACCTTTTTAAGAATGTACCTTCAACATATTATCCCTCTTAGAAGCAGAAACCATCTGATAGGATACTTGGTTAACCCCATTTGGAGTTTGGGAGACATTGGCACATCTCGAAGCCCATTATGGAAGGGCATGCCATTATGAAGTCCCCATCTCTAGTCCATGGTGGTAAGATCATTTACTTGATTTCTTTAATGACTTGTTATATTGGAAGGCTAGGGAACGCATTGGATCTTATGCAGGATTGCAGATGGTCTCCATCTTGGGTTTGTTCTTCCTATTTGAGGTTCTAATCCTCCAAAGGGCTATATTGGCACATATAGGGTGTGTGTTGAGAGCCATGTGCCTCCACAATAGTAAACAAATGTAACATCTTCCCCCCACATCTACCCAAGCAACCCACCAGTCGGAGTAAACATGCGACGAGAGGCCACTATGATATGATTCAACCTCCTAAGTCATGTTAAGGAAGTGGAACCGATCGAAACACACCATACAAACATTCAACATTAGCTATAGGACCCTTAAGAACCAATCCAATACTTTAGACAACTTGCCCTTCGGTCCCACTAAACTTCTGAACAACTTAAGCCTCGATCGCTCTCATGCTATAGGCATGACAACGTCTAGAAACCCAAAGTCCCTCTCACAAGCTTTCCTACCAAAAACCAAAGACTAAATTTGTCAGTGCTATGCCAGAAACCCCAAGATTTGAGCCACTTTTTCAGGCCCTAATCCTAGGTCACTGCCCATAAACGAACCATCTCTTTAGAAAACTAAAATAACATGGAAATGATAGTATTAAAGAAAAAACCTTTTTAAGACCTTGACTGGACCCATACTAGCCATGAAACTAATTTCATCAAACATATCACGAATATGTAATTTACAAGTGTGAATAATAGTTCTGAGCATAGGTGTCTCATACTTAGCTGAGAGTCGCTAAAAACCATTGGTGTCTCAACACATCCACTTATATTCCATTCATTAGGTCATAGATACATTAAACATTCAATTAAAAGTCAAAAACATAATGAAATCCATACATGGTTTTTGTCATAATACATAACCAACATAATAGCATCAAAAATACTCATGAAATTATATCCATATAGACCACATATAATCCATCAAAATTCTCACAAAAATATAAGGAGAAATAACGTTTCATTAAAGATGCAAAATCAAAACCCAAGATGGGACTTCCACATTCCACCCGACCTTAGAATGGTTGAGCCAAATCTCTCTTCAACCATTCACCCCCATGCCATATTCCAAGCATTAATGTGGGAACGCATAGAACACATCAATTAAAACTCATCCAGGGCTTCCAGAGGCCATCCACCTCAACCCATCAAAAAGTGATTCCACCACCCGGTTTCCAGAGCGTTTGTTCCAATCAAAGCTTCCAGGACAAGTTACTCAACCCTCATCTTATATACGGCTTCCAAATCATTTTTCCAACCAGGGGTTCCAGGAATAGTAATTCAACCCACCATGGACTTCCAGGACTAGTAATTCAACCCACCAAGGGCTTCCAGAGCATTTGTCCAACCAAGGCTTCCAGGACTAGTAACTCAACCCAAGTTGTTACAGGGCTTCCAAAGAATTTGTTCCAACCAAGGCTTCTAGGAACTAATAACTCAACCCAAGCTAAGAAAACATGAGAACCAACCAAAAATAAAAAATGAAAGTAAACCCACAATCACCATGGATATCTAGGAAATGTCAAGGCTAGGAAATCCACTATCAATCCCGGCCATCCTCCAAGCCAATGATAGATCACAACCAAAAATCCACATGCATATGCCATGCATTCCAAAACTAGTGAAGTAAACATACATGTAACTTGGTACCTACAAGAAAATCTAATGGAGTTATTGATCCTAATGCTTTTTTGTGCTTTCCTTCTCTTCCTTTGCCTTCTTTCTCCAAGAATCCAAGTATGCCACACCCTCCAAGAGTGCTTCAAGAAAACTTTAAGTCTCCAAGAGTATGAGAGAGAGATAGAGTAATGAGAGAGCTCCAAAATTAAACTGATGAAAGGTTACCAACTGATCCTCGGAAGCCTTCTTATGAATGAGGCCTCTATTTCCTTAATTTTCCATTATTTTCCCTCAATTTCCTCCTCACATGCAACTTGTGACCTTTCACCTCCCTTTTCTCCTAATTTCCATTATTTTCATAAATAAATGTGCCAAAATTCCATTTTGCCTTTCCAAAGCCTTGGCCATTGCCTTTTCCAATTTCCTTAGCCATAAACAATCACAAGTGATCCCCATCACTAGGATTTTTCCCAACATTCAGCTTGGAATAAGTGTCCCATCATCCATGGTTATTATTTTTCCTTTATTACTTTTATTACATTGAATTTTCACTAGGGCTATTACAGAACCCTCCCCCTTGGGTGAACACCGTCCTCGATGTTCAACAACACCTATAACCACAAAGCTATTTTAAGGAAAATATACTACCGATGGAGCTTTATAACTTAGCTCAATGCAGTACTT
The DNA here is from genome assembly GCA_000404065.3 of Pinus taeda. Classification (NCBI taxonomy): domain Eukaryota; kingdom Viridiplantae; phylum Streptophyta; class Pinopsida; order Pinales; family Pinaceae; genus Pinus; species Pinus taeda. The sequence goes on from APFE031113204.1 coordinate 30,128, forward strand.
ACAATGATCAACCTATTAAGAAGAAAACAAACATGAAACATAATATGCATAATCATCATAATTACATGTCACCCATACCGCTTATTGGAGATTTATAACATAGCTCATGGTGGTATTTTACACCCATATACAGATGCACATAAACCAACATCACCAAACATATATCGAAACATATACCAAAGCATATACCAAAATCACACCAAAACTGCTTTGCCTCAACCGAAAAACAAGCAAAGATACATAGCCCACATTTGATCCGCCATCTCCCATGTAGCTTCATTGGGCCCAAAGTGCCTCCATTGCACTTTAACTTTCTTGATTGTTCGGTTCCAGAGCATGAGCACCATTTTCTGTAATATACATTGAGGCTCCGGTTGGAATTCTCCATTTGATTCCACCTACAATACAAACCAATCAATCACATGATCAACATCCTTAACATACTTCTTAAGAAATTATACATGGAAAACATCATGGACTTTCACTGTCGGAGGCAGTGCAAGTCGATAGGCTACTGACCCAATCCTCTCAATAATGTTGAAGGGTCCACAAAACTGTAGTACCATCTTGGCACATGATCCAATCAACAAGTAGCTCTTCTTATGTTTGATGTGCAAGTACACCTGTTGCCCAACCTGGAACTCCTTGAAAAACTTGTTCTTGTCTGCATACATTTTCTGCCTATCCTATGTTGCCTTTATATTTTTCTTTATAACCTGCATTTCTTGTTCCATGTTTGCCAACATATCTGGTCCAATCAACACCCTGTTAACTAGATCACTCCAACTGATGGGAGTATTGCAACTTCACCCATACATTGCCTCAAAAGCACTCATCCTCATATATTCTTAATACTCATTGTTGTACGTGAACTCTACTAGTGTAAAATAATCTTCCTACTTTTGTTTTTGATGCATCACATATATCCTCAACATGTCCTCCAATATACTGCTAACCCTCTCTATTTTTCCATCTGTTTACAGATGATAAGATATACTAAAGGCCAACTCTGTGCCCAAATCTGCAACCAACTCCTTCCAAAACTTGGAAGTGAAATTTGCATCCCTGTCTGACACAATATTCTTCGGAACACCATACAATTTGACCACATCTCTGATGAACACATGTGCTACATCTCTAGCTGAGAATGTAGACTTCACTGGAATGAAATGTTCAACCTTTGTCAATCTGTCCAAAACAACCATGATGGAATCATGTTGTCTTACTGTCTGCAGAAAACCTGTAATGAAGTCCATGGAAATAACCTCCCATTTCCATTTTGGAATCTCGATTGGTTGTAGCAGTCCACTTAGATGTTGACACTCTACTATCACTTGCTGACAATCGACACACCTCACCACAAACTCTGCTACATCCCTCCTCAAATTTGTCCAATAGTAAAATCTCTTCACTATTGTCTATGTCTTTTGATAACCTAGGTGTCCCGAATATGGTTTTGCATGAAACTCCCTCAAGATCACCTGCTTGAGCTCATTGTTATCCAATACATATATCTTGTCTCGAAACCTGACCAATTGATCTGTTGTAAGACAATAACCCATAGCCCATGCATCTGCACCTGTACCCATACCTATGCTTGTACCTATGCTGCCACCAGTACTTGTATCACTACATGTACTTGTACCTGTACCTATGCTCTGCTGCAACCTATGCATAATATCCATATAACTGACATCCTATAGACCTACCTGCAAGATCCTATCTTGTAGATTTGTCCCATAGGATCTCATAGCTGCTAAGTGTATACTTGTACCTGATCGCTAAGAGCATCTACCATTATGTTCTCTTTACCTTTCATATATCTGATCTTGAAATCAATCTCAGTGATCATAGCCAACCACTAAGCCTACCTACCATTCAGATTCGGTTGGTCAAATTGATATCGAAAACCACTGTGATCACTCATCAATGTAAATCACATGCCCAGAAGATAGTGCCTGAACATTCTCAACACATGTATAATAAATGCTAGCTAAAGATAATGTGTGGGATAGTTCTTCTTGTTCTCATTCAGTTTCCGCAATTCATAGCATACCACCTGTCCATCCTGCATAAGGACTCCACCAATTCCCTTCTTGTAAGCATTTGTGCATACTACAAATTCTTTGTTTGTATATGCAATCTTTAGCACTAGTGCATGTGTCAACAACTACTTGATCTACTCAAAACTAGCCTCACACTCCTATGTCCATTTGAAATTCTTACTTTTCCTCCGCAATGATGTGATAGGATAATAAATCTATGAGAAGTTCCTGATGAACCTCGTATAATAGCCTGCCAACCCCATGAAAGATATCACCTCATTCAAATTCTTAGGAGCTACCCACTCCATGATGGCTCTTATCTTTTCTGGATCTAATGTAATGCCCACCTTGGAGACAACATGCCCCAAGTAGTGCACCTCAGTCTAAAAGAAACTACACTTGTTGAGTTTAGCATACAACTGATGCTCTCTTACCAACCTCAACACTTCTGCTAAATGCTCATCATGCTCTTCCTCATTTTTAGAATATACCATTATATCATCAATGATAACAATAATAAATCTATCCAAGTACAGACACAACACACTATTCATCAAACACATATAAGTAGCTGGAGCATTAGTTAAGCCAAATGGAACTACATCAAACTCATAATGCCCATACCTCATCCTGAATGTGGTCTTGTAAATGTCCTGCTCTTTGATGCATACATGATGATATCTATATTTCAAGTCGACCTTGGAGAACATTACTGCTCCCTCAGTTGATCGAACAAGTCATCAATCCTCGGAAATAAATACCTGTTCTTGATGGTCACTTTGTTCAACTACCTGTAGTCAATGCATAATATGAGAGTACCATCTTTCTTCTTTACAAACAATACTGGTGCACCCCATGGTGATACACTCAGCCTAATGTACCCCTTGTCCAACATTTCCTTCAGCTGCAACTTTAACTCAACCAACTCAGGTGTGCTCATCCTATAAGGTGCTTTTGATGTTGAAGCTACCCCTGGCACTAACTCAATAGAAAATTCTACCTCCCTGTGAGGTGGCAACTCCAAAATGTCCTTAGGAAACATATCCTTGAATTGATGTAGAACTAGGTATCTGCTCAACACATCTGCATCCTCAAATTCCTTACCTTTATCACTACAAATGTGAACTGAAAATAACTTACTCCCTTTCCCGCGACTATACTTTTCCTGCATAGTTGTCACCATCCTAACTGATGTGGCTTTCTTCTTTCCCTGTAAGACTCTTAGTTCCCCATTTTCATCAACACACTCATTGGCTTTGTCATAACATTCTACCTTGGTTCTATAAAGATACAACCAATCCATGCTCAACAACATATCATATGATCCCAACAGTAATGTATTCAAATGTGTTGTTGTAGGCATATAATTCAAATAAAATGCACAAGCTCTTACCCAAGGATGAACTCTCTTCTTCGTACTTGTAGCCAACTACACTATCCAAGATTCTGTATGAAATTCCTTACTCAAACCACACTTATTCACCAAGTTAGGACTAACATAGCTATAATTAAATCCAAGGTCAATCAAAATAGAAATAATTTGATCACAAAGCTTACCGTCCATCTCAATGATAGATGTCTGATGCTCTTCCTGTTTGTTATCCAATGCTACATAAATATGTGGAATACGCTGACCAACATCCCTAACATTTTGTGCCTCCTGTGCACTGTATATTTGAGGTCTACCACCCTAATTCTGTGGACAATCTCTCCTACAATGATCTTTGCCATAAATATCCAACACTCTATATGCTTCCAACTTGTCTCCTTGTTTTGGTCTCCTTACTAGAATCCCTGTCCTCTATCTAATGTATTGAACTTCATAGGTGGTGCAACATTCTCCTTTTTACCTGTGTCATGTGGTCTTACTCGCTTCTTGTCCCATTTTCCTATGTTATTTGAATTACCTCTCCAATATGGCTTAGTCTCAATTCTGCACTTCGATTATTCATAAAAATGCTTCAATTTTTGGATGGCCTCCTCCAATTATCTAGGCTCGTTGAACTCAATCCTATATTTGAATGCAACCGTAATCCACTAATGAATCTCTAAACCTTATCCTTCTTCTCCTTCAACTAAGGTACATATCTTAGAAACTCCAATAATCTGCTAGTGTACTCATCATCTATCATGGATACCATCTTTAGCTCAGAATTTTTTCGCCCTATCATCAAAGTACATTTCCAATAAATAATTCTTCTTGAATAGCTGCTCAAACTCACTCCAAGTCAAATCTTCCTCGTATATACGTCTAACATTCTGTTGTGGCCACCAACAACCCCCCTCTTTGTTTGATATTAGCAATAACACCAAGCAAATGGGGACCCTTAATAAAAATTCAGACAAACAATTTTATGAACATTTTTGTTTTTGATTCCTTAAAAATTTATCGCAACAAAAGAATGAAACATTTTTTCTTTGAGCATAATAGACTACGAAGAAGCAATGCGAAACTCATCGCATCGCATTCACTATGAAGTGCTCTTAAATGAAAAAATTAAGAAATCTCCGACGGCCGATGTGCGATGTCGCATATCGCAACATCGCGTAAAGAATCACACAATGACTAATTTCTGCGATCTACGATCTGCGATACTGCGATGATCCGATATTGTGATGCCACGATGCTATAACGCGATCTGCGATGAACGCGAATTTTCCTCGGCGCAGTATTCAAGGAAAGCTGCCCATTAATCAAAATTAAGCGCGCGCCTTAAAAAAAAAATAATGATTGTACGCCAAAGTATCCAGGAATGACAACTTTTTGTTTTTCGAAGGGTCAGTTTGCTGTGAATGTCATAATTATGCATACATAAGATTTAAAGCTTTCATGTCAATCTTTATTACCATTACTCTTTTCCTTCGCATAAACTATAAAACAGGAAATAACATGAAGCAATGTGCAGGAAACATCTAAGGAAAAGGGGAAAGCACCAATGCTCGGAGAACAGAGAAGAAATCCCTTCAGAAACGGATGCCGCATACGATAGGACCACAGATTCCAGAGTATCACTCAACAGATGTTGATGTCGATAGGTCATCTAAAGCTCCGAACCAAAGGCGCACAAAAGCAACATGATTACAAAAAGACCTGAAGCTTACACACCAGAAAAGCCCGGAATGAAGAACGGAGGCATTTTTCAATCCAGAGAATTGTTCAGAAAGTAAAGTCTTTGACTCATCCAGTCGTTCGCAAGTACGGAAACCGAAATAGCAAAAGCAGAATCAGTTTGAGGGAAATTTGAGCTATTGCCAAGTATACACGCAGTGAATACACTTAGTCAGAGGAAGATTCTCTAAAATATCTTTTAGTTTACCAGAAAGTGGTGCCAGCTCTTGTTACTTCTATTTTTATAGCACACACGAAAGGGGAAGGCAACCAGCCGACTCTTCCCAGTCGAATGTTGCATGCTTATAGCACTAAGGATCAAATACATAAATAGTTCAGAGTCAGGTTTAATTTTTAGAAATAGTTTGCTTTATCAGAAGGACGGTCATTTGAAAACTAGATCTTAAATTTATGTAATCAAGTTAATTAGCTAGCAGTATTTAAACCCTTCTCAGGAATTTAGAGAAGGGTCCGGAGATTTGTCAAAAACTCGTCCTCAGAACATGCACTTTTGCGCCCTCCGAGGTGGTTTTAATGAATGGATGGATCAAGGTATATTAATGTTTGCATTTGATATCTGCTACTGATGTTGCACTTCTGTACTCTTAGTAGATGTTAGAGCAAGGAGAGATAAATCATTGTTGCTTGAAGCTTATGAGTGGAACCAGTCATAAATGGTACTTTTATCTCTTGACCATTTCTGCTTATATTCTTGAAGTGATTTATAGTTTTCAATTGTTTATACGTCATTGCATGAATGTGTGGGTTACCATTTAGCACTTTTGTACAGTGGAGTCATATTGTTTATGTCTGACATATGAATAGCTTATTATGTGATATGTTGTTCACAATTGTTTTGCCTAGCTTCTTATGCAAAGTGGTTTATCTTAAATGATTTCTATTCTTATGATAGCTGAACGATCTTTATTACCAGCTATTGTCTGAAATCTCTTTAGATTGCATAACAGAAGATATACATCCCGGGTTAGCATAGATTAGATGTGTTGTTTCTCATTAGATTACAATAGCATAGAGTTAGTTTAATCATCTGAATTAGATTAGCTTTAACGTGCTCTTAGATCAACATTATTCAACTCTACACACACACACACACCCTAGATCGGGAAACTGGTCCAGTTATCCCCAATCGGACCCGCTATACCAAACGGATAAGGAGCTGCCAACCAAGGTCCAGACCGGGTGGGTATCCCCCTTGTTGTCGACCGATTTTCGGGGCTTCAACATATTTGGCGCTAGAAGGAGGGCCTGAACTATGAATGGCACCTAAATCAAAATCTAAATACCATTCTAAGAGTAAATCACCCTCATCAACTCCCCCGACTTCCCTAGTACATTTAAATTCAGAGTCAGAAGTCGGTCGAATATTAACCGCTGCTACATACCCTAATATTTCAAACCAATCTACCATTGAACCCCCTGAAGTTCAAAATCTTATTCACAAACTCCAGGGATTTTTTATTTTTACACTGGGGTCTGATAAATCTCAAAGAAGTGTGACTTCGCAGTACAATCCTGCTCATCCCCTGACCAGGTTAAAGAGCAAAAAATTTGACATCCAGCCAACTAAATTCCCTCTTCCCACCAGGAAAAGAGCAAGGAAAACATCACTGCAGTCTGATATTGAGACTCTTTCATCTACATCATCCATCTCAACCCCCTCGCTGCGAAGTCAATCTTCCACATTTTCATTCCAAACCACTCATCCACCTTCCACAACCCCTCTTCCCCAATCGTCTAAGATCATAATATCTTCATCTTCCCGTCCTCAAGGATCATCCCCTACACTTGCAATTACTAGCAGCTCAAAGATGGCCCAATCTCCATGGAACAACCCTGGAGCAGTTTTAATGCCTCCACCCCTGAGCCAAATACCGGCCCATCCTGAGAAATGGCTACCCAAATTCAATCCAGAAGCAGGCATGCTAGCTGAAGAGCACATTAACAATTTCATGCTTTCTGTCAATCTCAACAGAGTTACCAACGAAGATGCTTTTGTCCGGTTTTTTCCCTATACCATGCAAGGAACAGTCGGGTCATGGTACTTTTCATTACCCTCCGGGTCTATAACAAGTTGGGACATCTTTCAAAATCAATTCCTCACCAAATTTGGTGATGACAGATCAATAACAACGTTAATCAGTGACTTATCCAATCTTAAAGTCGAAGCTAGAGAACCCATCAAAGATTTCAATTTACGATTCAATAAGATCCTCAACAAAATCCCCACTGCTTCCCAACCTAGCGAAGAAGTACGGTGTGAATGGTATATCACAACCTTACCATAAAACTTAGCAGTCTTCATAGATAGGGAAAATAAAACAACTTTAGTTGAAAATCTGACAGAGGCGATAGCAGTAGAGAAACGCGTTATAGCCTTGGAAAAGAAATCTGCGATAGAAGAACGCAAATCTAAAAAGGTCACCTTCAAGGAAGACCCCAAGAAGAAACAGATGAAAGATCCTTTCGATTTAGAAGGGTTGCAGAAGGTATTAAAGACCATGTCCAATGAGATGATTGACATAAAAAAACAAGTGGCAGAAACTTCTTCAAAAAAGCCCTACAGAGCTTTTAAAAGAGGCCCTTCAATGGATGTGAAACCGCCCAACGCTATCTCAAATGTCGAATCCGAAGAAGAGGAAGAAGAAGAGAGTACCACTGAAGGGCAGACCGATGATGAAGAATTTGTGGAACTACAAGGAATGTGGGATTTCATCCTCCCACAAGAAGAAGATCAAGAAGCATTTCTGGTTAGCACACGAAGCAAAAATCAACTTGATCCTCCCCAAAATACCCCTAAGCAGAAGGGCGCAAGCCCTGCAGTAAAAGAAAAAGTCACAACAAAGAAAACGACCACTAAAGTGACTCAATCTATCCCAATCCAACCAGATCAAACACCTTCATCGAGAACACTAATAGTGTCGGATGAAATGGATTACAATATTATTGATGACATGAAAAAGACTAGGGATAATATCACTCTTTATGAATTGAGCAAATTGAAACATCAACAGAAGATAATGATGAAAGAATTACATGCCGTGCCTACTACATCTTTGCCTACAGCTGTAGCTTCCCACAACACGGGAAGACCTCCAACCAACACGACCAATAAGATTGATCAAAATGACATTGCCTTGATTGAAGGAAGATAAAGATCTCACACTCCCCCTTTTCTTCTCACTTATGAAATTTTCAATAAAAATGTGCACGATTGTTTGGTAGATTTTGAGGCTTCAACAAATATTTTACCCAGATCAATATGTGCCAAGTTGAACATTCAACCACAAAAATCCACAGTGTGCATAGTTCAACTTGATCGATCTCAAGTCGAAGTGATTGGTGAACTTAATCAAGTCACCATAATATTGTCATCCAACCCAAAGGTATGTCAAGTTATTGACATTCTAGTAGCTGATATCCCAGAATTCTATGGCTTAATTCTTAGCATGGATTGGTCCGAAAAACTCCATGGATACTTCTCAACCAACTGGTCGCACATGTGGTTACCCTACAATGGTAAACCGAATCAAATAAAGGTTGAGCGAGAGTTACACCAGAAGTACATAGTAATGGAATTGGAGGGAGAAAATGAAGCAATACCATATAACAGTAGCATCATAGGCAATTACTCGGTAGATTCTTTCCTCGACAATTTCAATGCTCATACATCACCTTACTTAGAAAATTCAGTTTTGTCCCAAGTCGAAATTTTTTCCCAAACTGACAATCCAAAGTGTGTTAATTTTGTAGACAAACCTATAAATACATCTTTGTTTTGGAAATTATATTTTGATGGCTCTAAATCTAACGAAGGAGCAGGAGCAGGATGCATTCTGATTAGTCCAGAAGGGAATAATACCATGCTTACGTGCAGACTGGAATTCGATTGCACAAACAATACAGCGGAATATGAGGCCTTGGTGCAAGGCCTATACAAAGCAATCGGGTTGAACGTCAAGTATCTTCAAGTCTTTGGAGACTCTGAGATTATCGTCAAACAGGTATGTAACACCATACATTGCCTATCAAGTCATTTGAAACACTATCAATCTCTAGTACAGGATCTGACTGAACATTTCATAGCATTTAATATTTTCTCAATCCCGAGAATTCAAAACGCAAGCGCAGACCTTTTAGCCAACGTAGCCTCTAGACTCATTCCCTCCGAAGATTTTAGTCCAGATAGATTCTCGATAGAATTAATCTTTAGACCGTCCATCCCGGACAACATTACAAACTGGAGAGTATTCAATGACGATCTTGATATTGTAAATTTCCTCACCTCTGAAGGATCCTATTCCAATCAAATAATTGATGAAGAACACCACGATCGACAAATACAACAAAGTAGCACTGATAATGCTATATCTAAATCGGTGTTTAAGTTGGAAGACTTATACGATTTGAAAAGTCGGTTTAAAAGGTCTACTAATTCTAAGCTCTATAGTCCAACATTGAACTATGAATCAGTAAACCTGGGAACTGATGATAAACCACAAAATATTAATCTAGGCCATGGCCTAGCCCCTGAAGAAAAACTAGCATATATTCGTCTTTTGAGACAATACAAAAATATTTTCGCCTGGAATTACGATGAGTTGAAGACATACGACACTTCCATTATTCAACATACTATCCCTATGATTGACAATGAAAAACCTGTCCAAAAGAAACTCAGAAAAATCCACCCCAATTTAGAAAACCAAATAAAGACTGAGTTGAATAAGTTGTTAAAGGCCAGAATAATTTTCCCCGTCAGACATTCCAAGTGGGTCTCCAATATGGTACCCGTTAGAAAGAAAAGCAGAGATATTAGAATCTGCATCGATTTTCGGAATCTCAACAAAGCCTGTCAAAAAGACAATTTTCCCCTCCCTCCTATGGAGCAGATATTACAGGCAGTAGCACGCTCAGAACTAATGTCTTTTTTGGATGGATTTTCAGGATACAATCAAGTGCTGGTAGATCCCGACGATCAGTTAAAAACCACGTTCCGAACCAAATGGGGAACATACGCATATCGGAAGATGCCATTTGGTTTGATCAATGCCGGCGCTACATTTCAGAGAGCTATGGACATCGCATTCAAGGGTTTAGTCAATAAAGCCGTAGTGATTTATTTGGATGATATAACAGTGTACTCCAAGAAGCGAAGCGACCATCTCAGAGACTTGAAACAAATCTTTCAACTATGTTTAAGGTATGGGATTTCACTTAACCCAAAGAAATTTTTTTTCGCATTAAGCAAAGGAAAACTTCTAGGATTCATAGTATCAAAATCTGGTATTCACATTGAACCTGATAGAATCAAAGAAATTTCTGAA
>APFE031113204.1:61235-75301 GCA_000404065.3 Pinus taeda
AATGAGGGTTATGCACTAAATATAAAAAAAAAAATGTTTTATTTATTTACCATACTAAATATAAAAAAGATGTTTTATTTATTTACCATACCTCCACTCTACTTATATTTTTATTTGTTTACACCCTTGCATGTATATAAGGTGACTTATGGAGTAAATATAAAAATTGTTTTATTTATTTACTATACTTCTCATTTATTTATATTTATTAATTTACCATACCTCTTTTATAAATATGGTATTTGGCTTATAGGATTCACTTAAATAAAACCTATTCTTGAAAATGGGCGAATGGAAGGTTGTAACTCCTAATTTCAAGGGCTAAATTTAACTTTTTTACCCTCTCCCTTAAAATAAGGGGGCTATTTGAGGTGATTTGTAAAAATGTAATATGATACAAAATATTCGCCCACTAAAAATTTAAAACCCCTTAATTTCGCCAAAGGGCGAACATTTGCCCCTAAAATTTTCTATGAAGGAATCAATGAAATAAAATGGAATGAATGACAATGAATCGAGTATGATCTAAGTATAGGGTGAGCCGTTGGGTTGTAGAGTAGGAGAAGGCTCTGCATCTGGGTGCGTAGAGGCCTAGCAGTCCACAACTGAGTGCGTGGACCCCTGCAGCTGAGTGTGCAGGGCAAGTTGACTTTGTAACCGATTGAAGCAATAATAAAGAGAAGTTTTACATTATTTATGTGTATCATTTCCTGTTTTATTCTTTGAAGTATATTGGGCATGAATTGTAAGGTTATTGTTTATTTGTTGCACAAACTTATAAGAATATGTTGAATAAGTGAATATAAGATAAAGTATCTATTTACGTGAAGGTCACTAACTATTGTAAGAAGATAAGTAAGATCCACAGTGTAACTTGGGGAAATAACACAGATCGCTACTCTAGCAGCGCGAAAGCTCCATGACCCCTGGTTAGGGCTACGCAAAGGTGAATACAATAGGGCACAAAGGCCTCACAGGTAAAGAAAAATGTGCGGAGTAACCTGCACGAAGGTATTCTCAGTTGGACTAAATCGACCCCTCAAACATCTCAAGGGTGCGGAAACCTAGTTCCAGCATCCCCCCATAATGCTTCAGGTGGGACCTTAGTCCACGTTCTACAGGCTGTTTCCAAAAGGGCCAGTAGTAAAAGGAATTGTTTGGCTAAATATCTCTGAACCTGGGTCAGGCCCCATCAAGCCAACAAATGGATTTATTGCCAGACCAGAATCTGCATAGAGATGTCTAATGTCGTATCATTGGAATCCAACTAAGAAGGAAATTGAAGGTTGGTTGGATAGGAGAATCCACGAGTTCGCGACTTAGGAGAATAGGACTCCACAACTAACAAAAGAAGAGTGGTTAGCCTACTACCTATACACAGAGACCCACGAAACTTTCTTTGCATCCATCCCTATTGAGCTGTAAGAGTGGATCGTGAAGTTAGCAGATAGCCAAGGAAGGTGCAAGCTCAACAGTCCTATTGTGTGGACCCTAGAGTTGGTGTGCATATTGGAAGCATCGAAGGATAAGATCGTGCACATTGTTGATCAATGGCGTGATCAGAATATAGGAGGATTCATTATTGAGTTCGCAGTAGACACTATAGTAAGCTACAACGAGGTCGAGCGATGCTTTCTCAAAGAACCACGAGGTAAGTACATTAAGTCTCTGAACACTTGGATTAAAATTCTAATGTGTGAAAAGAAGATTATGCGAATACATTAATGTTTTGGGCTACACGAAGTGGGAGAATTTATAGAAACAAAGGTAGTGCAGAACTAGAAACTAGCCCCTTGATTTCACCTCCGTGAAGGGATGAGGAAGAGCTTCCGAAGGTCTCACCAAGAAGTGTTATCAATTTGATAAGGCACAAGATTTCGAGCATACCACCCCCACCCACACCACCACCAGCTTCACCGCCTTCACCCCCATCTTCACCTATACCACCTCCGCCACCCCCGCGTTTTAATATGGCGAGCTCGATAAAATTGCCTGTGTTCAAAGGAGTGGGAAATGAAGATTCAGACCAATTTTGGTTCGTGGTAAAAGTTGTATGGGAAGCGCAGGGAGTGATGGATGATAATATCAAGAAAGCAATTTTGGTTAGCACTCTGCAGGATCGTGCATTGACCTGGTACATTAAGTACTCTAGTGATCACTCGAATGCGGGAATCGCAGCTATCCAAGCTGTGCTAACTAGGGAGTTTAGCATACCAAAGTCAGAAGCGCAATGAATCATTGGGTTCAAAGAAATTACAATGCTACTAGGTGAGACTCCTTGGGAGTTGGCTCAAAGGCTACAGTACATGATTCGCAAGGCTAATATGACCCTGATAGATGGACATCACCGTGAATGGTTTGTAGCATCACTATCACCGCATTTGAGGAACACGCTATCGAAGCAAAGGGTGAAAACTCAAGCCGAAGACTTAGAGACCATGATGAGGCTGCATGAGACACCCATACGGGACCCTAACCTAGGAGTTCAGCAGATCCACGCGTAATTGAAGAACCTATTCCTTGAGATACAGAGTCTGAAATAGGACAGGACAGTTTGACCAGAAGTGCACAAAAAAGTGTGGTGCATAAAATGTAAGGCTCAAGGACATGACAAGGACCACTACCTAGTATTCGTGAATTATCTCGCAGAAGGAGGACCAATGATGGTAAGGCCAGAAGCGCAATTAGGACCGAGCGTGGCGCCTGCTTTGTGGTGTGTGATTTGTCAAATAGGAGGAAAGCATGTTATGGACAACTGTCATCTATTGCAGAACTACACGTAGAATTCGCAACAGTTGTTCTATAATTTCTATATATCAGTGGGACATGATGAGTGCACCTATAGAAGTTATGATCTAATGATGGATAGAACTCCTACCTAATGGATTCAGGCCAAAATTCAGCCCCTAGACTAGGGCACAGGGATGGCATGGGCCAGATTCTAGGGGTGCAGACGAGGCCGAAGTGGAGAAGGACCTGGGAGAGGTCGCAAACAGTTGATATGCTACAATTTCAGAGTTCCATGACATTATCCATGTGATTGTACGAATCCAAGGCGTTTAGCATGTCTGTATTGTACCCTGTTTGATCATGAGACAAAGGATTGTCCCACACTGATAGCTAGGCTGCGCGATAAGGGAGCGCTCCAACCTCCCCTGACTCAGAAACTGCAAATGATGAGGTCTAAGCCATGCGAGGAAGATCCAAATGTAAACATTGTTCTCCGAAGTGGGATTACGACAGGAGAGGATAAAGGCAAATAGCCTAAAGATAGTACTTGGGTTTGCAAAGCTCCAACGAAAGAACCAAAGTTTGATTTGGAGCACGCCAAGGAAACCTTCATGGAAGCTAGGAAGAGTTTCATTGATGCCTCCACTTCAAGAAGCAAAGATAGATTAAAGCCGAAAATGGACCCATCTATGCTTACGACATTCCTAGAAACATGTATGAAGTTACTGCGCGACAGTAAGGCAGTAAGGGACTACAGAAACTCATTAACAGATGCGTTGGGACCATGCCAGGAGAACCTCACATGCTCCGAAAGATTGGAAAACACAAGGCAAGAACAATAAGAGAAAGGAGGCTAACTACGCAGATTGGTGAATATGAGATGGACCAAGTAATTTTGGATCTAGGATTGGATGTGAACGTTCCTCGAAAGAATACATGGGAGCGCATGGGGAGGCCTATGCTACAGTGGTCTCCTATTCAACTGCACATGGTGAACCAACAAAATATAATACCCCTGGGGTGATTGCAGGGAATTACAGTGGATATTGAAGGAGCGAGCGTGCTAGCTGACTTTGAGGTAATAGAGATTGTTGATGAAAGCAATCCCTACCCCGCTCTCTTAGCAATTGATTGGGCCACTAACATGAATGGGGTGATTAACCTGAAAAAGTGCAAGATGATTTTTGAGAAGAAGTCTTTGCGTGTAGTGATACCTTTGGACCCTACTGAGGGATAGCGCTACACTGAGCCAGTGTGCGACTATGAAAGTGACGATGACTTAGAATGCATCTACAAGATAACTGCGTGAGAGCAAGACTGGGTAAATCCCACCGAGGATGGACGAATATCATGAGAGTGCGAAAGCTCCTATACATCGGATTCAGATGAAGAAATAGAAAATGGCAGAACCAATTACATGAGGTAACCACGCTGAACTGTAACATGATGACAAGATCATTGTGCTGCGTATCGACGGAAGTAAGGGATATGCCTGCGTATGATGGGTTAAGTGAGGTAGATGTTTTCTTGAACATATTTGAAAGGGAGGTGCCAGAATAGCAACGTTTCGAGGCTTTGAAGTGGGTACTATGCGCTACGCCCGTGAGGTGGTGGGGTACATGCCAAAGAAGCTTTGACGATTGGCACGAATGCAGGAGAATGATGCACATGCATTTTGGGAAGCCTTAGACGTAACTAACAGATAAATACAATGTACTAGATGGTCCGTGTGCACATATGTCCAAGTGGGTATAGGTATATGGTAAAAAACCTGTGCGAATGCACATGGACTTCACGTTGGGAAACACGATCAATAAGCATGTGCTGGGGAGGAAATTACGTGAACGATCCCTCGAGTTGGAATGACTAAGGGTGAAAAAACCAAGTGCTCAAAAGGTTACCCACACAAAAGCATTTAACGAAGTACGCAAAGCACTGAGCAGGGTATATAATGCACAGTGAAGTGATTGGGACCTACATGTACCAACAATTTTGTGGGCTTATAGGACAACGTGCAAGAAATTGACGAGACAGACACCTTCTAGGTTAGCCTATGGAGCAAACAATGTAGTCTCAATAGAGTATAATATGCCTAGTCTGCACATAGCTGCGCAGTGGATACGACAGTTCGCGGAGCCTTGAAAGAAGGGATCATGCAGCTGAACGAAGAAGAACATTCGGGACTTGAGGAAGAAATCCGACAAGGTGATCTTAGGCTCCAAGAACTCATGAAAGAAAGATTGTGGTTAAGGGAGAAAAGTGCTATGGTGGAAGTGGAAGTCAAGAAGCTTGAGGAAGAAATAAAGAAGGATTTTCTCGATAAGAAAACTGAGGTGATAAAATAGGGTGCACACGATTACGTTAACAAATTTGGGGACTACCGCTGAGATTTGATCAGCTTGATGCCTTGGATTGGACAATATATTACTAGAGGGATCACCCATGGTGGCGTGATGCAGATGGTAAACTGCGCGATGCAAATAGTAAAACTAAAACGCGGATTTTTCCAAGAAAAGTGATGGATGGTCGGTTGAAACCCTATATAGGTGGCGCGACCACCTGACTAGCTGTAGGATTCACAGTCTTAGCGCTCCAGAAAATTGAAAGAAGGTGCGAAACTATAAACTACTCTGCCAGAGAGCTGTGCGATGTAGGGGTTGTGCGCAGGAGAGAAGTGTCACAGGGTCTGTAACAGCGCAAGGGTAGTTGCATTGCCACGCGGGTCAAGTGGAAAGTGACCGTTATAGTCACTATTCACGATGTGATTCTTGGTTTGAGACCAAATGGAGTGGGTGGTAAGCATTTAAGACGAGTTTTATGGGCACTATTTCAGAAAATTTGTCGCCAAGGGAGCATTAATGGATCGGATTTGGGGGGAACAGTCAAATTCGAATTCAAAAGGTGTTATAAATTAAAAAGGACTGCCTAGCACACAACACTTGGTCATTTGAGAACTCAATTGTTGCGCGCCCCGAGTATTCTAAACCGAGACATGTTTTCCTTGTGGAGGATGTTGTTTGAGCACCTTATTGAATAATTGAGAGATTTCTGGATGAACAAGATGGTAGTGTTTAAAGAAGCCAAGGAAATCACAGAAATGATCGCCGAAGAAGCGGTGCAGGCCATGACCATAAAATATGCCCCTGAGAGCGCTGAGATTGTTGCAAAAATCCCTAAATCACCGTGCACGTCGAGATCGAAGAAAGATAAACAACCCATGATTTCGGTGTGTGTGTCCCCTCGAAACCCACTACGAACTAGATTAACAATGGAGGGAAAAGGGAAAGCGATTAACATGGAAACCGATGAGGAGGAATAAGACCTTGAGGATATCATAAACAAATAGGTTGAGAACAAGGGCATGGAGGAAGAAACCGAGGGCGTGGTCCCTCTAACCAAGCTACCCACGTATGTCCCTCTGCGGAAGTGGAAGGAAAACGTGCCCAAGGACCTGGATGACAGTAAAAGCCCTCTGTAGACTCCGCTATTAATTAATGATATCATTTTCGAAGGAGTGCACTTGGGAAGGGTGCCGAGCTTAAAGTTTGAAGACTGGGATCTCGCTCACCACTAGAAATTCCCTCACTTGGTGACCATGCACCTCATGAAGCCAAAGAAACACACCGCGGGTGGAGTTATAGAGTTGGAGCCGTGCAAATGGTTGCATGGGGTCGAAAAGGCAGGGTTGTTGAACCTGCTCTGGGTGTTACATTACCATCGCACCCCAGTAACTATCTTCGTCATCAGGCAGCTGCTCTGCCTGGTGCATGATGGGTGTTTGTGGCTGGAGGATCCCGTCCCCATCACAAACCACCTGATCCATTGAATTACCTGACTCTCGTGTAACGGAGAAGACCCCGCAAACATTTCAGAGGGTAAAAGCAGTGATTTGGCCATTTCGGGGGCCATGAAAAAGAAATACAAGCTAGAGAAGAAAAATAAGGGCTACACAATCTCTAGTATCAACAACAAGGTAGTCAGAGTTGTGACTCAGATATTGGAGGGCAAGGTCATGCAAAAGTGTCGCGCAGATGAGGTGCTTGCACCAATGGTTGTACTTGCCGAACAGTTCACAGAGGGGGTCCAATTTAACTGGTTCGAATTCTTGTGCAAGGAGTTCCTAGAGAATTGACTTGAGGCACATGAACAAAGGAAAACCTTCCACTATGCATGGCTTCTACTGTACATAGTGCTGGTGGCTAGGGAATTGCCTGAGGACAGCCAGTTCCCCACAATGGCAAGGGATCTCCCGAAGGCCGTGAAGTACACTTCACTATGGGCTACTAAAGATGCACATCACATCCATGACAGTAAAATATTATGGGTGTTTATGGAGATGAAAATCAGGATGGGGAGCAAGCTACAGTTATCACCTACTGTCTACAAAAACCTACAAATTTTCGCAGAGTTTAAAGCAGACTTTCATCACATCTACCTCAGGGTGCGCAAGGACCCTTCAAAGAAGTGGAACGAACTACCATATATGGCCATAGATGATGTGATCTTTGACATACTTGAGACATGGCCACTGAAATGGCCCACTCTAGACATCTTTGCAGTGGAAAACTCTATTGCGCAGAAAAAGGAGGAGGCAAAACTGTGTGTGGCACAGTTGGGAAAAAAGAGAAGAAACGAAGCAGCAGTAGTAAAGGCGCAGGAGGCACGGGATGCTGTGTAGACAGCAACAGAATAGCAGAAGGTTGTAGCAAAAGCTCAGAAGGCAGCAGAAATGGAGTGCGAGGGCGAGAAGTCGCCTTCACCTAAGCAGGAGCAAGAGATGGAAATAGAGATAGAGGAGGGTGGCACGGACCCACAGACAACATCGACACAATTGAAGTGTCAGCACCTGAGAGAGCATGTGGGGTTGTGTAAGAAGGTAAAAGTGTCTAGGATGTTTATCGACTTGATCACCCTTACCGAGGGGGATCTGCATGATATAGGAGAGATGGTGTGCGATGTCACCAAAGAGGCCCTCCAAATGAAGAGAATCAAATTGTGTTGGGGGCCCTTTGAGCACAGATTCAAGAGTTGTAGGTGTGCACTCCTTAGGCTGGTACTCTCTCAACCAGCCTCGCAGTAGGAATAGCCGCAACAGAGGAAATGTTGCGCACTCGTACATCCAACACAATAGTGCTGCCAGAGGGGGCACTGGTTACAGCAAATGATGTCGACAAGCCTACGGTCAGTGCGTTGAAAGGAATAGGGATCAACATGGCTAAACTCCCTCGGGAGATGATCGACGTTCTGCAGGATGGGATTACTGCAGAATTGCAGGCTAGGGAGAGCCATGCACTGCAGGTTTTGAGTGAATAGAGGATCAACATGGAGCAGTTGAGCTTGCAGTGCAACGAGGTCATGTCTCAGAACAAGAAGATGGTACAGATAATTGAAGAAGCCTTCCAGATGGTCCCTGAGCTGTATATCCCAGTAGAAGCACCAACAGAGGCACGCATCTAGAGGTTAGCAGTAGGGGTATGCAAGGCGTGAGAAGAACTGGACAAGGTTTAGTTGGAGCTGAACCTCCAGATAGCAGAGTTGTGGTTGAAGGCACAACCTTCAACTCCTCCAAAGTTAAGGGAACATCGTGCCAGCACCAAAATGTTTAAAGAATCGTTTGAGATCCTCACCACTCTGCAAGAGGACCCAAACATATAACACTTAGAAATAGAGGCGTGTGAGCTACAACAATAGTATGACAATGTCAAAGGGACCGTGTAAATGGTGGCCCTTACTCAGAGGCTCACACAGATGCAACAGGCTAAAGTGCTTAAGGAGCAGGTAGACATAGAGCGACATAGAGAAGCGGTTCTAAAGGTGCGCATCTAGCCTTGGATCGATGAGGCCTTCATTATCACAACAACAATTGAAGGAAATCTTGTGCAGATGCAGGGGACACAGGAACAACTACAAGGAAGCAGTTTAGATACTGCAGCCTCTAAACAATGCATCCAGGAGATATAGCAGGCAACTGCTCAGTGCACTGCCGACCTTGTAACAGTCTGAGCAAAGTTGGGAGGTCTCCGCGTGAAGATCTCCGCACTGATAGAGTGATTCAAGGGTGAGTCATGATGTTTTTTTGGGGGGCTATTGGGCATGGGATCCCCCAAGGCAAGTTTTCGGGCTTAGAGCCTAAGTTTTGACTAAGTCTAATGTAAAGACTCCGCGATGTGTGGACGCGGAGCGCGAAGATTGTAAATGAGTCAGAGGGTTGTCTGCCCTCATTTTTGTATGTAATGTTGGCTTGAGAGATCTACCCATGGTCTGCAGACCATGATATTGCATAAATAGAGCGAGGCTCTAAGCTGTAAAAGAGGAATCAATGAAATAGAATGGAATGAATGGAAATGAATCGAATCTGATCTAAGTATAGGGTGAGTCGTTGGGTCGTAGAGTAGGAGAAGGCTCTGTAGCTGAGTGCATAGAGGCCTACTAGTCCACAGCTGAGTGCGTAGGGTAGGTTGAGTTTGTAACTGATTGAGCAATAATAAAGAGAAGTTTTACATTATTTCTATGTATCATTTCCTATTTTATGCTTTGAAGTATGTTGGGTATGAATTGTAAGGTTACTTTTTATTTGTTGCGTGAACTTATATGAATATTTTGAATAAGTGAATATAAGATAAAGTATTTGTTTACGTGAAGATCACTAACTATTGTAAGAAGATAAGTAAGATCCGAAGTGTAACTTGGGAAAATAATGTAGATCGCTTCTCTAGCAACACGAAAGCTCCACAGCCCCTAGTTAGGGATGTGTGAAGGTGAATACAATAAGGCGCAAAGGCCTCGCAGGTCAGGAAAAGTGTGCGAAGTAACTTGCGTGGAGGTATTCTTAGTTGGACTAAATCGACCCCTTAGACATCTCAAAGGTGTGGAAACCTAGTTCCAGCATCCCCCAATACTGCTTCGGGTGAGACCTCAGTCCACGCTCTATGGGCTATTTCCAAAAGGGCCAGTAGTACAAGGATTGGTTTGGCTAAATAACTTTGAACCTGGGTCAAGCACCATCAAGCCAACACCAAGCAACCGGCTAGCCAGGGTAAACATGCAATGATAGACCACTATGATATGATTCAACCTCCTAAGTCATGTTAAAGAAGTGGAACCGACGGAAACACATGATACATACATTCAACATCAGTTATAGGACCCTTAGGAACCAATGCAATTCTTTAGACAACTTTCCCTTTGGTCCCACTGAAATTTTGGACAACTTAAGCCTTGGTCGCGCTCATGATATAGTCATGATAGCATCCAGAAACCCAAAGTTGATCTCATAGGCTTGCCTTCCAACGACCAGAGACTAAATTTGTCAGTGATATGCTAGCGACCCGGAGATTTGAGCCAATTTTTCAGATCCTGAGCCTAGGTCACTCCCCAAAATTGAACCATCTCTTAAAAACAGTAAAATAACATGGAAATGACAATATAAAGCAAATATTTATTTAAGACCTTGACTAGACCCCTACTAGCCATTTCGTCAAACTTATCACGAATATGTAATCTAGAGGTGTAAATAACAGTTTTGAACATAGGGGTCTCATACTTAGCTGAGAATCGCTACGGACAATTGATTTCTTAACACATCCACTTCCATTCCATCCATTAGTTCATAGATACATTGAACATTCAATTACAGGTAAAAAACATGATGAAATCCATACATGGTTGTTGTCATAAAACACATACATAACAAGCATAACAACAACATAAATACTCATGAAAGTACAACCATATAGACCACATATAATCCATCAAAATGCTCATATAAATACAAGGAGAAACAACCTTTCATTAATGATGAAAAATCCAAACTCGCGATGGGACTTCCATGTTCCACCCAATCATAGAATGGTTGAACCAAATATCTCTTCAGTCAATCACCCATGTGCCATATTGAAGGCATGAATGTGGGATCTCATAGAACACATCTATCAAAACTCATTCAAGGCTTCAAGAGGCCATCCACCTCAACCCATCAAACAATTATTCCACCACCTAGTCAGACATCACCAAAACCATCATCATATTGGTATCCATCCAAGCCTTCCAGGGCTTCCATAGAATTTGTTCTAACCAGGGCTTGCAGGACTAGTAACTCAACCCACATCTTATGCAGGGCTTCCAGAGCATATTTCCAACCAAGGCTTCCAAGACTAGTAACTTAACCCACCAAGGGCTTCAAGAGAATTTTTCCAACCAAGGATTCCAGGACTAGTAACTCAACCCAAGCTGTTACAAGGATTCCAGAGAATTTGTTCCAACCAAGGCTTCCAAGAACTAATAGCTCAACCCAACTAAGAAAACATGAGAACCAACAAAAAACAAACAATGAAAGTAAACCCACAATCACCATGGCTATCCAAGCAATGGCAAGGCTAGGCAATCCACTATCAATCCTGGCCATCCTCCACACCAATGACAGATCACAACCAAAAATCCACATGCATATGCCATGCATGCCAAAAAATAGTGAAGGAAACATACATGCAACTCGGTACCTACAAGCAAATCTGATGTAGCTGCTGATCCTGATGCCTTCTTTCACTTTCCTGCTCTTCATTTTCCTTCTTGCTCCAAGAATCCAAGTATGCCACACCCTCAAAGAGTGCTCCAAGAAAACTTTAATTCTCCAAGAGTATGGAAGAGAGAGAGAGAGAGAATAATGAAAGAGCTCCAAAACTAAACTGAAAAAAGGTTACCAATTGATCCTCAAAATCCTTTTTATGAATGAGGCCTCTATTTCCTTCATTTTCCATTATTTTCCTTCAATTTCCTCCTCACATGCAACCTGTGACCTTTCACCTCCATTTTCTCCTAATTTCCATTATTTTCATAAATAAATGTTCCAAAATGCCATTTTTCCTTTCCAAAGCCTTAGCCATTGCCTTTGCCAATTTTATTAGCCATAAAAAATCACAAGTGATCCCCATAACTAGGATTTTTCCCAACATTCAACATGGAATAAGTGTCCCATCATCCGTGGTTACTATTTTTCCTTTATTACTTTCACTACATGGAATTTTCACCATGGCTATTATAGAACCCTCCCCCTTGGGGGAACATCGTCCTCGGTGTTCACCAACACCTATAACCACAAAACTGTTGTAAGCAAAATATACTGTTGATGGAGCTTTATAGCTTAGCTTGATGTAGTATTTTTAATGATCAACCTATTGAGAAGCAAACCAAGATGAAACATAACAAGCAAAATCATCATAATGACATCTCACCCATACCACTTATTGGATCTTTATAACATAGCTCATGGTGATACTTACATCCATATACATATGTACATAAACCAACATCACCAAATGTATATCAAAACATATACCAAAATCACACCAAAACATAAATCCAAAACTTCTCTCCCTTAACTAGAAAACGAGGAAGGATGCATAGCCTGCATCTGATCCACCATCTCCCATGTAGCTTCATCAGGCCCAAAGTGCTTTCATTGCACTTTAACTTACTCGATTGCTCAGTTTTGTACCATGAGAACCTTTCTCTGCAATATACACTAGGGATCTTGCTAGAATTATTCATCTGGTTCCGCCTGCAATACAGACCAGTCAATCACATGATCAACATCCTTAACATACTTCTTAAGAAATGATACATGGAAAGCATCATGGACTTTCATTGTCGAAGACAGTGCAAGTAGATAGGCTACTAACCTAATCCTCTCAATAATGGTGAAGGGTCCAAAAAACCGTGGTGCCATCTTGGCATATGATCCAATTCGCGAGTATCTCTTCTTTGGTTTGATGCGGAAGTACACCTATTCCCCAACCTAGAACTCCTTGAACAACATGTTCTTGTTTGCATAGATTTTCTACCTATCTTGTGTTGCCTTTATATTTTTCTTTATTTCTTGCATTTCATGTTCCATGTCTGCCAACATATATGATCCAATCAACACCCTCTTAACCAAACCACTCCAACTGATGAGAGTGTTGCAACTTCACCCATACAATGCCTCAAGAAGGACTCATCATCAAATATTTATGATACCCATTGTTGTGCACGAACTCTACTAGTGGAACATACTCTTCCCACTTTCTTTGTTGATGCATCACGTATATCCTCACCATGTCCTCCAATATCCTATTCACCCTCTTTGTATGTCCATCTGTCTGTGGATGATAAGATATACTAAAGGCAAACTCTGTTCCCAAACCTGCAAACAACTCATTCCAAAACTTGGAAGTGAAATTTGCATCCCTGTTTGACACAATATTCTTCGGAACACCATACAGTCTAACCACATCTTTGATGAACATATGTGCTACATCTCTAGTTGAGAATGTAGACTTCACTGGAAAATGTTCAACCTTTGTCAATTTATCCACAACAACTGTCTGGTCTGATGCAAATTAGAGTTTCATTTACTATCAATCCAAGTAAGTAAACTTCTAGGATCATCCAATATATATGGACTTAGAGACAAACTAAACTAAGCTAGGTGAAGAAATGCCAAAGCTCCCTTACAGGAGGTCTTTCATTGGGATCTCCAACACCTATTTAGTCGTTTAACAAAATGAAATCTAAAGACATTGTGACAAGTGTAAGAAATATTAAATCTCCCTTAAAGGAGATTGTTCGTTAATATTTCTAATCATCTTAATCAACAAACTATTTAAACTAATGAAATTAAAGCACTTAAATCTAATTTTGATTGATTGCATGAAATATTAAAGTTCTCTTACAAGAGACTATTGATTTATCTCAAGCAAATGAATCAGAAACTTAAACTAATGAAATCAAACATTAAATAACAAATTAGATTCATTGAAAGAAACATTGATACTTTCTTACGAAAGGTCATTCGTTAATATTTCAAACATATGAACCAATAATTTAATCTAATGAAATTCACAACAAACATAAAATGAAAGAATACCAAAACAAAATGAGCATGCAAGTGAGGCAATGGGGGCCCTCCATAGCTCCACAAGCACACCTAGAAAGAAGTCAAATGTAGAAGAAAATCCAATCCACTTTATTTATCATCAATTGCAAATTGCAATTACAAGCTCAAAGTTCTAGATTCCAAGAGGTCCTAAACTCTACATTGCAATGATTCTAAAATCTAAAATTACAAATGAAGGACTAAGTTTCTATTTTCTAAAATTTAAGATTACAAAATGAAGATTACAAATGAAGGAGATAACACTCCTATTTATACAAAAGCTATGATAACAAACTCATAAATGTAGACCCGTTATTCCCTCCTTTGACCCACATATTTCTCAACCAATGGTGACACATAACCCTATCCTCCATGATCTCCTCCATGAGGTCCATGATCTTCTCAAATTCGAATTTGAACATAA
>APFE031113211.1:33765-47276 GCA_000404065.3 Pinus taeda
AAAGTCTGTAAGTGACTCTTTTATTATTAAATGTAAGCCTTATTCTCTTAACCACCCAAGCAAGACCCAGACCCAATTAACATAACATTATATTAAATTTTAAGTAATCAGATGATTTCCACATTTAATGATGACTCTGCTAACTATCTCCTTCAAGATTGACAACCAACTTCCAAGTGTAAAGTCACAAAACTTACAGCTAGAATTGTGGTGAGCCCCAGTATTGTAGCAATAATGCTACAACTCCTGGGGCTTCCTGTCTCTTAATTTTATCAACCCGATAGTTCGTACAAACTTGGAAGTGGCGGTGCTATATGCACAAGTACTAGCTCTTGTCGCAGCTGTCACTTCGTCAGCTGGCACAAATCCGCTAGGGCTTAAGCCAACTTCTATGGGCTTACAGAAGAAGCTCTATCAATGATGGACGAAAGCTAGCTCAAAGAAGACTAATCTACTTGACAACAATGAACTGAAAGCAAATCAAAGCATGTAAACCTAGGAAACCCTAATTTAACTAGTCTAGCCTCTATAATGCAAATGACGTGAAGGAAACTTCTACCAATGCTGCTACTATCTCTAATAAGTGAAAATGCATGGATCTAAATTGCTTACATCATAAAAGACATGTTTTTGTATTTTTCCTTTAAGTGGGTGGAATGATTATGATTGTGTGCTAATTGGGGTTTGGTTGTGCAGATGGGATGGAGAAGGAAGGAAAGCGTGGAACAGGTTGGGGAGGCTAGGTGAGGTCCCTATGGACCCTTAGCATCCATCCACAGAGGTTTTCCACGTTCAGAAGCTCGGCAACTGAGTGAATGGCCTCCTACAGGATGTCTGCAGGGGATCCTACAGGATACTCAGAGGTTTCTACAGGATAGTCCTGTAAGTCTTCTACAGGATGTTCTGTGCAATTCTACAGGATGATTGGCTGTGGAGGTTTTGGGAGATGATGGAGTGTTGGAGTGATGGAATGGTAGGAAGAGATATGTGAGGTAGGGATAAGGCTGGTGATGGCTCAGAAGTGGAGGAATGTAATGGGAAATGGGTGTAGGGAGTATGTTGAAGGTAAAGGGTTATGTCAATGAAAGGTTAGGAAATGAAGCTACGTAAGGAGTGGAAGACAGAACGAAGTGAAGGTCGACGAGATATGCTTGCATGCGTGATCAAGATGGAGGAGATGGTAATGGAACAAGAAAGAGGAGTGTAAATGGAACAAATGATTATGACTGTCACCAAACCGAAAATGCATCAACCTAAATTACTTATGCCATGAATTCAAATAGTAGATTTTATTATGAGAATGTAGCAAAGACACATAAATATAAACAAGGGAGGTACTGGGCGCTTGAGATGGGCCCAACCCCAAGAACTACAGCCTCCCAAGAGAGATTTAGAGCTGGTGCAAAGCTGGATCCATCTTTATTAACCAAGAATGAAAATTACATCAAAACTGTCCACAAGGAGAGCTTGAGAAAGAGCTGAAAGCAAAACTAATCCATGGCCTACAAATCGAATTACAAGCTAGCTAACTAATGGCTAAAACAAAATGAATAACTACCAGCTAAAAATGACTATCAAATGGCTAACAACTAGCTGCCTACTAGCTGCCTACTAGCTAACCAAAATGAGGCCATAAGCTCTCTTATTTATACAAATTTGAAGACCCAACAGTCCTCCTAAAAGTTAGGGACTTGGCTGCCCAAGACTTGCAGTTAACAACAGTCCAACTTGACTTGCTTGGCTGCCCTTGACTTGGAGTTAACAACAGTTCAACTTGACTTGCTTGGCTACCCTTGTGCTTATTGATTCGGTGGCCTTTGAACTCCGAGCTGATGGTGGAGAATTCGAGGTAAGGACCCATAAATGAGGGGGACACCTTCCTACAAATCCTCTAGCTTGTTCTCCCACGAATTTGGCTGCCAAGTGCTCATTAAGACCTTCAATTTGGTCTCCAAGTTGACCAACAAGGCTACACAAAGCACCCATTAGACTTGTTGGCATAATGACTAACCAAATTCACTCTATTAACATAAAAATAATCAAAAACATGCAATAAACAAATGAGAATGGTGGACTAAGCTAAATTAGGAAGTTGAATGAGCCCAAATAATTGTACATTTTTGGGGCTCATCATCACCCCCCTACTGAAAGTGTTGCTCATCCTCTGAGCAACCAATCCCTCTCCTTGTCTTTGACCTTTTCTGCCTCTGCTGTTTCATAGTCTCTAATAATGAATTGAGCTCTGGCAACGACTCTTCACAGCAGCAATTAATATTTCCCATCAATCTTTGAATTCTTCTTAACTCTGAGACCTCCTGTTCATACAATTTCCGCTGAACTTCAACTTGATCTTTTGTTTCTGGCTGTGGTTTATAGTACATTTAAAGCAGTTCCAGCCTATTTATAGCTTTTCGTGCAAATTTGGCAGAGCATTTACTTTCTTTATATGCCAATTGCATCTTTGCTTCTGCCTTTTTCACATTTTCCTGAGCTTGAGCTAGAAGTTCTTTCTGAGTAACCACAAAATCTTGAGCTTTTTTTGTAGATTTCTAAATCTCTCTCTGCAACCTCCTGACTGACTTTAACAAACTGTTATCCCTCAACCAACTCAATTTCCTTAATCTGTAGCTCTTTTTCTAAGAAGCCTTGTTCACAATATCCAATATCAACACTAAGTTTTAGATCAACCAGATCACCATTGTTAACATGCTGAGGAGTAACTGTTGTGTCTGTAACTGTTTGATTAAGTATACCCACTGATTCATGATTTGAAAGATCCTTGTATTTTCTATCTGCTTTATTGTACATATTTTCACAAGAATGCCTCCTTTCACTTATGTTGGCAATAAATTTCTCTTCAGATACTCTTTCCATATCAGGAGTCCAAAACAATAATTCAGCATTCTGCTTTTCTGCTACCATTGTACTTGAATGAGGTATAACACACCCTCCCATCTTAGGAGAGTCGATGTTGATAGCAGCTTGTCTTTCAAGCCCTTTTTGTTTGCCAACAAAAGAATTTAATGCATCATTAATTGTCAGATAGTCCCTGCATTCTTTACAAGGCATATTCTTGTAACATGAATCTTCACATTGTCCAACAATGTTCAAAGGTTCTGTGATGCCAGCAACTTTAAGTTTAGGGCTCGTTTTAGGTACCAAATGAACATTGGCGTGGTTATCAGCATACTGACCAGATGGACCAACTGCACATAAATCTCTTCGAGCTTCTGATTTGCTTTGGCCTGTGAGAGATTGATCAAGTACACTAGTATCACTTATGAACTTTTCAACAACAAAGTGAATCCGATGCTCTTCCAGCAAGCACTAGAAGCGCTTGTATTTGCAATACCATTTGGTACAAAGTCTAATAAGTTCCCGTCTTCCCAGTGCTAATGGTGCTTCTTCATTTCTCACAAGTAAGACAAAAGCGTGAAGGACATTTTTGGGGAATGCCTTAACGCTCTCTCTTGTAAATGACCGACACAGTAAATTTTTGCACAACTCATCAATCTGGACTTCACTGTTTTCCTTCAGCTCACCTGCCTCTATCAAAAACTTTCGTAAGACCTTTGCTGCCTCATCAAGACATGCTGCATGCTTTGCAACCGATTGACTGTCCTTTCTACCATTTGCCTCAAACAAACTACTTGAAATCTTCTCACCATCACGAATTTGAGGATTGGAATTATTGTTCACACTGTCTTTCTGCTTAGCAATTGATCCATATACGCAATGTCTGGCATGATGTCCTTTCCCATGCTGTCCTGCTACGGAAGCGGTCTGTATCATTAAATTGAAATTTAAGCACTTTTTCAGCGAGAGAAACATATGGGGATTCTGTACTTCCACCCTGTGCAAAGGCCTGACAAGATGCTTTTCAGTGTGAAAATGGAACTCCTGTGGAACTGTAAGAGTAGGCACAGCCTTGACTGGAGGAAAATTTCTTGAGTTGCATACCTGTCTAGGCTGGCCTCCTTCAAGCTTTTGCCTTTTATTAGCATAATGATTTTCTGCCTGGATTTTGCTTGAAACTGGAAGTTCAGACTTAGTTCTCTGACTCCTTGGTAAAGGTCGCTTCAAATTTTTTTTTTTTTGTGTGCGCTTGCCTTCTTCCATGAGATTCGTGCTTTACCACATCTGACTGGTCTTGCTTTGCAAAGAGATTTCCAGGTGTTACTTGCATATGAAATGAACTGCAACACTTAGCTGAGTCCTCTATGGCTTTGTCACAATTTGGAGGGCAAGCATCTTCGATAATATCTTTTTGTTTGGCTTTTAGAAGAAGTCGAGGTATTGACCGTAATATCTTGGTCGATCTGGCCATTACTGATTTTAGCTTCTACCAAATTACTAGCCACTGAAGAGCTAGTTGGAAGCAATGGTTTGTCTTCAGTTTTCACCAAATTGTCTACCTCTTTCTCTGTTCGAGATAAAGATGCACTCACTTCTGTCTTTCCAGGTGAGGAACAACTGATAACTGCAGATGATAAAATATCTTCCTTCTTTCCAGATGAAACATGAGAAATGGCAGTCAAATTTGATATTTTCGGTTCAGATACAACAGATAATAGACCATTATTTGAAATTTTTGGAGGATCTAAATCACCAACGAGAGTTGTTCCAATGATTTCTTCAGATTCAAGGTAATTCTTTGTAGCCTTTGGTACATCATTTCCTGTACCCTCTAGCATTTGAAATAGTAGATGAATCTAAAGGACACGCAATAGCTGTTCCAACAGTTTCTTCTCTCAGTTCAGGTGATATCTGGGCATCCCCCGATGTATCAACTCTACTAATCGTATCAGAAGGGCCTGATATATTAGTTTTTCCATGGCAAAAGGAGCTATCTGGCGTTAACCAATTGTGCACACTTCAGTTGAGGATGTGGAAAGTACAGATGAACAGCAGTTCATGAGTTTTAGTTGAGCGCTCATATTACATGCGTGATTTTTGGGGTGAGATGGCACATACGTGTGCTAGCCCATGCAATTGTTGTGCCATTATGAACTGCAGTTTTCGACTGCGTGTTCTCTGCCTGTGATCTCATCCACCCGTTGCACTGGAGTTTAAACAACCAACACTGTCCGTTTTTTTTCTTCACGTGCATGGCTATCCACGCATGCTGCGTGATTTTTTCATGAGTGCTAGAGAACTGGATGTGGGTGGCTAGTTAGCTGGCCACCGATTTTTTTAATCCTAACCATCTCATTCATTCATGCAATGTTCAGATTAGATTCGTGCAAACAGAGGAATCGGTTTTGTCACGTACCTGAAAGTCGAATGGCTGCCGTGAGCTGTTGTGGGCTGACCTTGCTGCATGCATTGATTTTATGATTGCATGATGGCTTGGCTGCTAATCTTTGATTGTGTTGTTCACGTGCAGGTGTCCTCTAGCCGGATCCAAGCTCCAGACAATTGTTTCCACGTCCAAATCTGCACGTCCAAGTTGCTGTTGTTGCATCTTCCCCGAACCAGAACTTGTTTTCGACATTTCTCCCAAACGGTAGATCGGTTTGATCTGAAACTTGGTGAGCATGTTACTACCATCATTATGCATCTCCCATATCAAATTCGTGATCAATGGATGCACGGATTTCGAGAAAAATGGAAAATGGCTGAAGATTTCAGAGGTCGATTTCTCGGAAACCGTGCATCAGAATCTGCTGAAACTACTTGGGTAGGCTACTATCACCCATGTGCATCTCCCCATGAAACAGGTTTTGAAATGGATGCACGGTTATGGAGAAAATGCAAAAATGGCTGATGGTGATGGAGGCTGATTTCTTGGAAACCGTGCACCGGAATTACATGAAACTGCTCAGGCATGTTGTCATTGACCTTGTACAATCCCCCATAAAACGGTTTGTCAAAAGGATGCATGGTTTTCAAGTTATGGCAAAAACAAATTTGGTTCTATGGATTTTTGCCTCAAGGCTTTTTGCATGTGCTTGCATGGGATGACATAATGAATTTTGGCTGTGATGCAGGTGTGGAGATGATGGAGGATGAGTTGGAAGACTGCAGGAGGACTCTTGAACCTTTGAGGAAGCTACCATGCTTGCCAAACCACTTTTTTGAAATGCATGCCTAGTTTCCCACAATTTCTACAGGAAGTTCCTGTAGAAGCACAATGAGAAGCACAAGGAGGTGAAAAAAATGATGGATGAGGGCAAGGGATGGACACAAAAGTGCTTGCAGGCCTAACCAATAGACTCCCACCATCAGATTCACTTTTGAAATTGGATTTGGCTCGTCCAAAGGTTCTACAGGATGTTTCCTGTAGAAGTTCAGAGCTTTCCTGTAGAAGGCACAAAACTCCTTTGTCTTTGATTTGACTGCTCCTCCTGCCATGAAACGTCCTTCTTTAACCTGCAATGTCATTGCTGCAACATGAAATGGAGATTAGCCTTATTTTTTTCTTTTTCTTTTTCTTTTTTTTGAAAAACAACTAGGGCGCCTCATAGAGGTTTTCACCCTAATTGCCTGCCTTGGGCGCCTCCAAGGGAGGTTTTCACCCAAAGATCTTTTTCTCTTTTCTATTTTTTTTTCTCAACCCATTGACCGCCTCATGGAGGTTTTCAATCAATGAGCCAACCTAAGGTGCCTCCGAGGAGGTTTTCACCTTAGATTTCTATTTTCCTTTTTTTTCATTTTTTTTTTTTTCTCTTTTTATTTTTTTCTTTTTTACCCTACCCTACTTGAAAAACAAAATCATTTTCAAGTATAATAATACTTCCAATGGAGCCATGTGCACATCGAGATTAGAGAAAAAATGATATGAAGGCTCGAAATGCATGCTTTGATAGGCATCCAGATCTCAAAGACAAAGTGATCTGGCATTGAAGGGATCAAACAAAATTGAGGAAGAAAGTACTGCTGCAACATAGTGACCTTATGAAACCATATCTCAATATAGCTTTGATATCCTTGGTCATCTTGCTGATTTGGATCATTCTTCATGTCACCTTCTATCATGACCTTCTGATCTTCCTCTTTTTGTTGACCTTCCTCTTGAGTACATGGAAGATTTGATGGTAACCATGAGGGATCTCTCTCGATCTCTGATTTATATCTCTTTTCTTCATCAAGTGCAGCCCATGGTTCTTTGATCTCCTCTTTTGAATCTTTTTTTGCTTTTGGTCCTTCAATGTTGTCACTAGATTCTCTCTTTTGCAACACTCTCCCTGAGCTTTGGTGAACATCATTGAGCTCAAAAGGAGTTGTTTGGATATGTTGTGCCTCAGATTTGCAATTAGGTTGAGCTACTTCATTGCATGGCTTTTGAAATGGTATGGGTAGATGAGTGGAGGTGTGGGTTTGAGATGGAGATGGATGGCATTGTGGTTGGGTAGGCATTTGGGGTTGCCTTGGTGGAGGAGGAGGCGATGGTTGTGGATGAGCAGGAGGTGGAGGAAAATGAGTGGGATGAGAGTGGTTCTGGGGCCTCCACTCCTGATAAGGTGCATTCCATTGAGGCTGTGGCTGAGCATAAGGGTGAAATGAATGAGCAACTGGTTGGGTATAATATGGATCTGTGAAGGAACAAGGAGAATATGACCAAGGAAGAGGTGTAGACCAGGAAGGATGAGCAGGGGGATCCCAAGAAGGCATGAAAATGGCTTGATAAGGGTCATAATAGGTCTCGGGTATCCCTTGCATCCCCTGCTGGTAAGATCTAGGTCCATGTGGCCTCCTTTGGTTCATATAATAGAGTGATTCAGTGGCTCCCTTGGCTCTTTGATATGCAGCTTTGATTCTGGGCAAGGAAGGGCACTGATCTGTAGGATAGTATTCTTCACATACAAAACACACTTCCAGGGAGTGCATTGGACATTCGTTCCTAGGATGCTTTTTAAGGCACCTAGGACAAAAAATGACCAAAGCCCTCTTGGCTTCTTCTTGCTTCTTTTGGATCCGCAAGGTATCCAGTTGCATGGCAAGAAACTGCCTCATGTCACTCTTGAAATCTTCGATCTGATTTGCAAATTCATATTTGGATAAGGGACTGCTCCCAACATTTCTGCTTGTAGCCATTTGCTTCAAATGAATGTTTCTTCTTCTTCTCCCCTAGAGGTTCTTCAGATATGTCTTGATGTCCACCCAGGGGTTCTTTCATCACAGCCATCGAAGAAGAACGTTGGCTGTGTGAAGTAGTGGGGGTGTTTTGCAATCATTTTTCTAACTTATCTCTACTCCTACAAGGCATGAAATAGATTGAACTGTAACTAAATATCTTGCGAAATTGAAATGAAAGCAGGAAAGGACTAATCTATTTTGCTCAAATGAAATGCTAAGCTACGCTTGCAAAATTGAAACACTAATCTACGCCTGCAGAATTGAAATGCGGAATTGAAAGGCTATTCTAGGAAAGCAGGAAATGCTAATCTATGAAAGCAGGAAATACTAATCTAGGAAAGCAAGAAAGGCTAATCTACTTTTCCATGAATGAAATTGCATAATGGAAATGAAATAAACTACTTAGAAGAAAGTGAGAGTAAGAAATTAGAAGAAAAGCAACAATTACTAATACTCTGACGCTTCCCCGGCAACGGCGCAAAAAAGATGGTGAGCTCCAGTATTGTAGCAATAATGCTACAACTCCTGAGGCTTCCTGTCTCTCATTTTATCAACCCGGTTGTTCGTACAAACTTGGAAGCGACGGTGCTATATGCACAAGTTCTAGCTCTTGTCGCAGCTGTCACTTGGTCAGCTGGCACAAGTCCGCTAGGGCTCAAGCCAACTTCTATAGGCTCACAGAAGAAGCTTTATCAATGATGGACGAAAGCTAGCTCAAAGGAGACTAAGCTAATTGACAAAAATGAACTAAAAGTAAATCAAAGCATGCAACCCTAGGAAACCCTAATTTGACTAGTCTAATCTCCATAAAGCAATGAGGATGAGTAATACTTCTACCAATGCTGCTACTACATCTAACAAGTGGAAATGCATGGATCTAAACTACTGACATTATAAAAGACATGTTTTTATACTTTTTCATTAAGTAGGCGGAGTGATTGTGATTTTTTTACTTATTAGGGTTTGGTGGTGCAGATTGGATGGAGAAGGAAGGAAAGCGTGGGACAGGTTGGGGAGGCTAGATGAGGTCCCTATGGATCCTTGGTATTCATCCACAGAGGTTTTCCACGTTCAGAAGCTCAGCAACCGTGTGAATGACCTCCTACAGGATGTCTGCAGGGGATTCTACAGGAAACTCAGGGTTTTCTACAAGATGTCTCTGAACTGCTACAGGATGGTCTACCATGAAGGACTGAGGTGAGGGAAAGGTGATGGAAGGGTAGGAAGGGATGTGAGAGATAGGGATCGGGCTGGGGATGGATCAGGAGTGGAAGGATGAGATGGGAAACAGGTGTAGGGAGTGTGTTGGAGTGATGTATGTCAAAGGCCAAGGAATGAAGCTACGTGAGAAATAGGAGATGTTTAGGAAAGGGCAGAACGCAATGTAAGTCAAAGGAACGTGGTTACATGCAAGGTAAAAACAGACAGGATGGCAATGAGACAAGATGGAGAAGAGTGTAAATGAAACAAATGACCAAAACTGTTTATCAAACCGGAAATGCATCAACCTACACCAAGTGTACCGTGATTTTATTGAACAGTGATCCAAAACGCAAAGAGAAATACGTATGGAACTATGATGAAGAGATGTGTGGCTCGTGTAAATGACAAGGAAGCATCTAAATCCAAATCATAACTGTATCAACCAAATTCATGCTTGTTTTTGGTGGTCTGCTATGGACTGCACCCCAATCCCCAAACGAGATGGCAGTGAGCCTTAACAACCGTTTTTGCTGGAGCTCCAATGGATGTTATGTATCCTCTGCTATGCTAAGCAAGTGGAAGTAATGGCATCATAAGCAAAATCTATCTAACTCATAAGAAAATCGAATTACAAGACTGCCATTCAAATTGCATGTGCAAATGAAATTTAAAGTGCTGGAAATGAAATAGAAACAATACTGCAATAGAGGGGATCTATGGCTCTCAGGTTGGGCCCTAACCTGAGAGCTATAGTCTCCTAATGAAACTCAGGAATAGCTCACAAACTATCTTCTTTATTCATAATTCAACGTCATGCCAAACTGGCTTACAGCAAAAGAAGACAAAACTGGACTGCTTCCAAAATTTTATGATAACCCAAGAGATTCAACAACCTATCTAAGGCTAAGGCCTCCATATTTATACAAAAAATGATGATCCGCCAAGTAGCCTTGATTCTAGGAGCTCGGCTGTCCAACTGAAGTTTAATTGCGGATTTGTGAGGCAGTTCAAAACTGTTGTTCTGGTAGAACAGTTGATGACTGCTATTCCTGTAGGACAGCTGGCTACTTCTGAGGCTCGGAGGGGAGATTGATTGGAGCTCGGATTTCTCAGTGGGAATCATGAGGAATGTCCCAATACCGTGGAAATCTCTCCACAAAATCAGCAGTGCCACCTTATTGTCTCCTTATTCCTTTTGTGTTGTCTCTTATTCCCCTTTTTAATGCCAAAACCTGGAATCACAATGCATTAGTCACGTGGATAAAGTGTCTAACCTTCCTCCTACAAACAACATGAAATAACTAAGAAATGCATGCATAAGAAAATAAGATGAATGGTTTGAGCAAGTAAAGTAGGCCAAAATGAGCCCAAATTGTACCAAAATTGGGGCTCATCAACAGGAACCACCAACCGCCAAGGGGAGAGTTGTTATATTACAATGCGCTCTTGTTGCTGCTGCTACGCAAACCCTCCTTCACCTTGTGCTATTTTCTTTGCCTATTCCAAATTGGTTTCAGGTACTCTATTTATTTCCTTCCTCTGTGTTTTAATGTGATTTAGAGTTGTTATATTACAATGCGCTCTTGTTGTTGCTGCTACGCAAACCCTCTTTCACCTTGTGCTTGCCTATTCCAAATTGGTTTCAGGTACTCTGTTTATTTCCTTCCTCTGTGTTTTAATGTAATTTGTTGTTCTCATAAAGTCTCTATTTCATTTTCTTTAACTAGTTTAACCTCCCTCGCCTTAGTTTAGTTGATTTTGATAATTAGTTTATCATGTTCGATCTAGGTTTCATTTCTATCTTCGCTTTCAAATTTGTGTTGGTTGGTTGCAAGAAAAATGACCTGCAAAATTCTGAGAGTCTCCCTTAGGTTCGGCTTCCAGAACAAGTATAAATGCATTTTTCCATACTAGTGTAAAATCCATTGAGTTCTTGAGACGAATTTCAACCAACCTGAAGACTATCCTTCATTGCCATTTTCGATAGATTTCAAGGAAACTGCACTAGCTGTATGGTGGCCCAGCATGTAAAACAATGGCAATGTTTGTACCTCATCTCATCTCATCTTCGGAGGAGATAAACTTCCATCTTCATTTAAATCGTCCAGTTTACAGTGAAGCCCGCAGGAGATCGAATCCTTCCTCCAGCTGTGCAACCAAGATTTTCGCGATTTGACTGTATAGAAAAAAATCCCCTACGGACTAAGAGATTGTTCCATCATTTCTATTTCTATTTCTGACCAGGGGATCAAGTTCAGCGAAATCTAATATCACCCAATCTGAAGGGTAGGCAAATTGAAATCAATCCATCAATGCCACAAAATCTGTACTACCTAACCAAATAATGGGTCTGACATTCATCCTTTTTCAAATCACATTTGAGCCCATTTGTTGGATTTTAGTGTGATATTTCCTTCCCGAGTCATCCCTTTCCAGTTGACTATCTATGAATCTATTCGAAAAGACGCCGATGCACTATCCCGTTACTGTTTGCTTTGGAAATATATAGTTTCATTTTTTACAAAAAACTTAGCACCAACTCTGTATAAGAATCAACCCATCATTTTACATGAAAGAATGGCGTGGTTGTCAAGTTATCCTGTTTGAATTTTTCTTGCATTCAACGACCTATGAACTTCAGACATTAAAACTAAACTTCTTGTTTAGGGAACATTTCAAACCATGCCTCTTCTTCAAGCCATGTTTTTTTCAACTATGGATAGCCCTGTTTTCTGGATATATGCATAATTTATGGATCATTATGTTTCTCAGGTAATTACTTTTCCAGTTGAGTATCTATTCTATTCAGAAAGACGCCGATGATGCATAAAATGCACTATCCCATTAGTGTTTGTTTTCTAAATACAGAGCTTAATCTTTTACAAATAACTTAGCGCCAACTCTGTATAAGACACAACCCATCATTTAACGTCAAAGAATGGTGTGATTGTCAAGTTGTCTTGTTTGAATTTTTATTGCATTCAAGGACCTATGAACTTCAAACATTAAAAATTAACTTCTTGTTTACGGAACATTTCAAACCCTGCCTCTTCTTCCAGCCTTGTTTTCTGCATTTATGGATAATTTGAAATGTTGACTATTTGTTTATAATTATTTTTATGCAATTATTCTTAGTGAACCAATACATACCGACGTACTGCTGTTTTTTAAACCAATACATACCGACGTACTGTTGTTTTTTAACCTTGTGTTTCGGCCACCCTAACCTGATTTGGGACAATGACGAGGAACATTATTGTAGTTCCATTTCAGAGCAGATGTGCGAGATTATAATAATATTATTATTATTATAGCGGAGGTTTTCTGAAGTATTGTTGTGTTTGTGTTATACTTATATTTAGGGGTTTCCAGAATCTATGTTTATGATCATTGTGATTGTTCTTTATTTCATTTCCTTAAAGATTTTATATAATTAATTTATTGATTTTAAATAATTTGGCCATTAAGAATAAACATTGACCTATGTGCTGTGTGATCTCTTTCAATTGCGTTTCATACTATTTATATAAATCTTACAAATTTTTATTAATTAAATTGTTGTTTTTACAATTACTTATTTATATTGCAATTTTTCTTACCTATTTTTGTTACATTATCATGTATATATTTATATCTGAATTATCATGGTAAAGAATGAATCAATAAGTATTATAAACAAAGAGAATGAAATGGTATGCAATATTAATTTGTTTATTTATAGTTTTCTCACCCGGAGGAGGAGGAAATAATGACTCACTAAGTATTCTAAATAAAGAGAATGAAATGATATGAAATTTTGATATTTTTTGTTTTTTTTTAAGTTTGCAGAGGAGGTGGAGGAGGCAAAGGAAGAGGCGGAGGAAGACGAGGTGAAGGAGCAAGTGGTGGTGGACGAGGAGGAGGAGCAGCATGAGGTGGTGGTGGTGGACCCAGAGGTGGAGGAGGAGGAGGAGGAAGTGAAGGTTGTGGAGGAGGAGGAGGAGGAGGAGGAGGTGGAAGTGGAGGTGGAGGAGGTGGTGGTGGACGAGGAGGAGCAGGAAGTGGAGGTGGAAGAGGTGGTGGAGGAAGTGGTGGAGATGGAGGCGGAGGAGGAGTAGGTGGTGGTGGTGGTGATGGTGCTAGAGGAGGTGGAGTTGGGGGAGGACGATGAGTGGGAGGAGCATGAGGAGGAGGAGGAGGTGGAGGTGGAGGTGGACGAGAAGGAGAAGGAGAAGGAGAAGGAGAAGGAG
>APFE031113220.1:0-13880 GCA_000404065.3 Pinus taeda
TACAATTTTATGATGAAATAATTATTTTATTTTTTATTTTAAATTATAAAAAAATTGACATTTTGGAAAATACTTAATTTCAGTCGTATTTTATTTCGGTTGCAGCCTCATGCAGTGGATTGTGTGGATCCCACATGCAAATCGATGGTCCTCGGTGCAAATTTGACTGGTCTTTTGTATGGTTTGAGTGTGGATCCCACACAGTTCGATGGTGCTCGGTGCTAATTTGACCTTTGTAGCTAATTTTTCATTGCAAATTTTCTCTGGTATTTTTTTTGTTATTTTCTCATTGCAAATGATATATTGTCAAAATATTTTAGGTGAAAGGTTTTGTTAGTTTTGTGATACTAAGAAGTTGAAGATAAAATTATTTTCTCTTGTATTGTATAGTTCTTAATCACATATGTTTTAATTTTCAAAATTTGTCACACTACCAACTTTGAAGATAAAATTATTTTCTCTTGTATTGTCTAGTTCTTAATCACATATGTTCTAATTTTCAAAATTTGTCACACTACCGACTTTTTTGACTTGTTAAGTCAACAAAAGCACAACAATTTGGTACATTTTTCGCTCTTCTTTTCGATCATATAGAAATACAATGTTAAATAATCTCAATTAATCTTTTACTTTCTTAAAGTCCCACAAACCATATTAATCTTACTAAATGTTAATCATCACCATCATTAGCATTACAAAAATTATTATTATATTAAAAATAGTTTTAAGTGTTTCATATTCAATATATATATATATTATATTAGTTTATATTATTATTTTTGAAAAGATCAATCTAGAAAAAAAGACTAGGCCAAGTCTGCGTATTGGTCGGAAGAAGACTAATCTACCCACAATGGGATGGTTATCACCAAGATTGTGTTAGACTTTGGTCAAGTTTGGACGCCCCTTGGGAAGTTTAATTCCCCCGAAGTGGTTTCCACTCCTAAGCCCCTCCCCATGAGGTTTGAACTTGTGTCAAGTCTAGACGCTCCTTGGGAAGTTTAATTCCCCCAAAGTGGCTTCCACTCCTAAGCCCCTCCCCATGAGGTTTGAACTTGTGACTTGGCATTGTTCTTACACCATCAAACAATGTTTAATAAATATAATGAATAATAAATTTGTATTTACTGAGTAAGCACCACATAAACTAGTTGGTTTACACTTCATGGGTCAATTTATCTTTATTTTAAAGCTGGATGTTTATATTTATTTTAAAATTATATTATAAACATCTAGAAGATTAAATTGGTTAATTTGTAATTATTTAAGGAATCCTTAAGTGCAACTTTTTGGATTTTAATTTTAAAGAATTAAAATCATAAAAACCTATGGAAAAGCATCCAAA
The DNA here is from genome assembly GCA_000404065.3 of Pinus taeda. Lineage (NCBI taxonomy): Eukaryota > Viridiplantae > Streptophyta > Pinopsida > Pinales > Pinaceae > Pinus > Pinus taeda. The sequence continues at coordinate 1,346 of APFE031113220.1, forward strand.
ATATCTCATTGAAAACAAATCACTTTTTAATACCAACACATTAATATAAAATAAAATAAATTATAATTGAATAAAATGAGATTTTTTACATTAAATTTAATAAATAATTTAATTAAAATATATAATATTTAAATAGGTAGGAAGTTTTTTTAATAGGCATTTATATTTTCAAAATAATTATATATTAAAAAACATATAATTAACAAAAATTTAAAATAATATAATAGACTAAATAAATTAAAAAAATGAATATTCAAATTAAACTATATTTAAATTGATAGATGTGTGTTAATGAATCAACCCATAAAATATTTATAAAATTAAGTATTTAGTCATTAAAAAATACAACAATTTAAGTTAAAAACAAAAACAAAAAAACTTTTAATTAAAAAAACACATTAATACAAATTTGTCATATTTCATCAATATTTTATTTTATTTTTATTTTTAATTATGAAAACGGAATATTAAAAAAAGGTAATTTCGTTTATCCTTTATTTTATTTGAATATGTATCACGCTGCAAATTTCATTTATTTTTTAATGGAGCGTGTGGATCCCACACGGAATTCGATAGTCCTCGGTGCTAACACAATTTAATAGTGTTTTTTAATCCGAATTTTTTGGTTTATTTTCTTAATTAATTTGTATATGATTTTGTAGGGATTTATTAAATTGATAGGGGAATTTGATATAACTTAAATAAAATATATTTTTTTAAATAATAATTTTTTGAGTATTGAATCCACATATATAATATAAAAAAAAATGATTAAATAATACAACTAAATAAAATCGATTTGGAATAGTCTCACGCCTCACTCAATTAAGCGCGTGGATCACACACAAAGTGATACCCACTCAAAATTAATGGTCGAGAGCAGTGTTCAAATTTGAACACGTCATAGTCCTTTCGAAGCCCTCTAGCACATCAGAGAAGTGCTCAAAAAAATTTACCAGTCAAATGAAATTTAAATTCTGATTTTTACAAGTTAAAAAATAATAATATTATTATTATAAAATGCCCAATGAAGGGTTGCCTGTCCATAGGACATTTAAAAAAATTCCAGTTCTCTAACTAATGTAACACTCTAAAAGTGTTCAAATTTGAACACGTCACAGCCCTTTCGAAGCCCTCTAGCACATTAGAGAAGTGCTCAACAAAATTTACCAGTCAAATGAAATTTAAATTCTTGAATTTTACAAGTTAATAATAATAATAATAATAATATAAAATGCCCAATGAAGGGTTGCCTGTCCATAGGACATTTCAAAAAATTCCAGTTCTCTAACTAATGTAACACTCTAAAGTCTGCACGAGGTTCTGACAACACTCAAGAAAGTGCAATGCGAGGTAATGGAGGTTGTTCATCCTTTCCCAGGCCATCAGTCATAATGACAACACTGATAGAGTTAGCAGTGATGATATGAGGTTTATGTTCACATTCGTTGATAACAGAGGTTTCTTTTTGCATTCATTGATAGCATAGGAGAAGTAGCTATGTATTGGTATCCATGAACATGCATATTTTGAAGGTATTAGAGATTTGAAATAAACAAATGACAAAAGAAAGAATTAATGATGGCTGAGGTAGATTATTCTCAGCCTGTTAATCTTGCCTGCATTGATTTTTCCAATCCCAACCTTACGGCGAGTGCAGCACAAGTTCACAAGCTATTTTAACTCTCGATTATAATTTTCAACTTTCATTTCCCCGGCCTTTCATTCAGTTCATTGATTTAGGCAGAACCGATTAAAATTATTATGTATGGAATGGTTGATTGATATTTATATAGTCATGTGTAGCACAAGTTTGCAAGGTATTTTAACTCTCAATTTTAATTTTCAACTTTCATTTCCCTGGCTTTCATTCAATTCATTAATTTAGGTGGAACCAATTAAAATTATTATGTATGGAATGGTTGATTGATCTTTATATAGTCATGTGTAGACTTTGTAATTTTTTTTTATTTTATTTTTTTTTATCGTCCATCATGTCATGGATGAAGATTTTTTGGACTAAGTCTTTGAGCAAAGACGACTTTTTTCCCTTCCTAAGGAGGAAACGATGAAATTGTTGCAGAATGAGAACCATCAAGGTTATACTCCATATAAAAAGAATCTCTTAATCTTTCCATTCAACTCGAAGGTTCGATGTGGATTTCTGTCTCCTTATATTTACTTCTGCTTGTAATTACATATTGCTCTGCTCAACTCTGAAAAATCAATCCATTGAAGTATTTCACTTCATATTTTTTCATATATTTGTTTTTCCAGGGGATTGGAAGGGGAGTTATGAAGCTTCTGAAGCGTCGATAAAGGCAAGTGATTTCACGGTCCCAATCAATGGCCTTCAACAGGTATGCAGTTCAACATTTGAAAACTATATTTTTCATACTTGTCTAGCACTTAAAAATAGATTAAAGTGACAATATTGACATTTTTACATCATAACCACATACTACATTTTCTGTGTTATCTCCATTTTCTTTAATTTGTAAAATTTTATTCTTTCTTGTCAACTCACCATTAACACAAGATTGTTCAATTATGAGATTACCTCATTAGACTTACTGATTCACAATTTCTTTTTTCATCTCATAAATAACTACTACCATCTACGGAGTTGCAGGAGTTGTTCAGACACCGCCATGGTGATGAAGACAGACATTTGCCGCTTCAGCGGTGTAAAGATCTACCCTGGCAGGGGTATCAGGTCCATCCGTTCGGATTCCCAGACGGAAAGCTCCAACTGTGAGCGCGTAGGTGATGGAGAAGACGGGGAGATCAACGCCCCTATTTCGAATTCTTCCAACAAATGGGGTTCTGGAGCTCGGGTTCTAGGAATGGGGCGTCTGAAGCCAAGCCCCCGCTCCCTCCAATGGTGCCGCAATAGGAAAGGCCGCAGGAACGGCCCGGGTTCTGCTCGCCCTGCGAGGTTTCAGCAACAGGGGAAACCAAATGCCACAGGAAAGGCCGAAGCTGTGGTGGTCGTCGGACGCAGATGCCGAAGATTATCCAACAGCTCGCACTAGCTCCACTCAGAAGTTGAAGTAAACCCAGCCAGGGTTAACAAAATCCGTGCTCTGCCTCCCAGAAATGGAAGCCGAGATCGTACGCATTTCCAGCAAACGAGTTTCCAGATTCAAATAATTCTTCTGACTGGCAAAACCCTGCTCCTAGAAGTCCAGCCGTCTTTCTCAGTGCACCATCTCTCAAAGCTTCTCGAACTACGGTTGGGGATCCCTTCCTCCCTTCTGCGGCTCCTCTTTGTTTGTAAGCAGCTTGATAACAATCTGCCTCTTTCCTTTTATAATATTCAAAGAAATGCCACAGTGATCCTATCACTTCGTCTAAGGGGAGGGGCAGTTGGGCAATCCTCTACCTCCAAAGGTTTCTCATACAAAGATGCAGTTCATGCACAGCCTGCCAAGAAGCCTGCCCAATCTGGTGAGGCTCCCAAACCCTTCTTGGTGGACAAAATGGAGGATACCCCTGCCATTGAAATCTCTCATCCATCTTTGGATGATCAATACCAGACATTTGCAGAAAAATCCCTCATCTGCAGATTTAATGGTCTATGGCCCCGCACTGTTGATCTATATCAGTGGATCCATTCTAATTGGACCAAAAACTGCAAAGTCTTCTTCTGCTCGAACGGCTTCTTTATTGTAGTCATTGCCTTCAACAAAGATTACCATAAAGCTCTAACGGGTGGCCCCTGGTTCTGGGGATCGGCTGGACTTTTCCTCTCCCCCTGGTTCCCAGACTTTGACCCCTCCACTGCAGTCATCTCCAAGCTTCCTATCTGGGTCAGGCTTCCAAATCTCCCTGCGCATCTATGGCATTTTGATGTTTTTCAGGGAATCAGAGACACCCTTGGTCGCTTCCTGGCAACAGATACCTCAAGGGGGGAGAAAGGTATATACACCTATGGCAGAATTTGTGCAGAAATAGACATCAGTAAAGGGCTGCCATATTAGATCATCCTTGAATTCGGGGACTTCCATTGGACGCAAACTTTGGACTATGAGAATACAGCCTTCAGGTGTTTCCATTGCCATCAGACAGGGCATCTCCAGAACACATGTGCAGCTTTCCTCGACAAAAAGAAGAACTTCATTCACAAATCTAAATCCAAGAGTTGGAAACCTTGTGACAGACCCCCTATGGATGACACAGAACCCTCTAGCTCTGATGAGGAGGACTTGGAAGTGGACGAGGAGAATGTGGAGCAACCGAAGGACCTGCCTTCAGTCAGCGTCATAGATCCTTCTGCGCCTCAGTTCGCGCAAAAATGTCCTCATGAGTCTTCGCCTTCTGATTTAGACAAAGAGTCTCCCCCTTTAGCTCAGATCAGTCTGCAAGTAGTTCCGGTCCAGCCAGATCCTTTTGGTTGGGTCAAAGTCAACAAAAAGAAAGGCAAAAAATGTAGATTGGAAGGTTCTGCCCATGCTGGGTAGACTTCCTAGCCCAGCTCGTTCTTTTTGATCCTCTCTGTCCTCTTCTTCTTGTGCTATGGTTGGTTTTGGGACCGAGGTTGATATCATATCATTTCCGGCTCCCTTGCTCCTTAGTTTCGCTTCTTTGTAAGCTCTGTTTGTACCATATTTCTTTTCTTAATAGATTTAGTCTTAATTTACAAAAAAAAAAACTACTACCATCTACTAAATCTTTGAGGATGCTGAATATATTCGAGTACTGATCATCCTACCGCTATGAAAACATCTTCCATCCTACCTTTATGAGGACATATTCATGACATTACTTTGATGTTCCACATAGATATCTTGACATAGTATAATAAGGCCGATAGGGTTCCTTACATGTTACATGAAGACATCATTACTTTGAAACTCTAATGTTCGACATGGAAATCTTGAAATAGCATAATAAGACCGATAGGGTTCTTTATTTAGGGTTTCTTTTTAGCGAAAATCGATATATAGGCAAAGTAATCTCTTTATTAATTTGAATTCTTATTTCATAGTAATAAATGAATACATTCTCATTTTATAGTAATAAACTAAATAAATTAGTTAAAGATGTAATTTTATCATGTTTAAAAATAGATTAATGTGGTAATATTGACATTTTTACATCATAACCACATTTTTTGTTGTATCTTCATTTTCTTTCCTAATTTTCAACATTTTCTTTCTTTCTTGTCAACCAACCATTAAGACAAGATTGTTCAATTTTAACAACCATTCAGACAAGATTGTTCAATTATGAAATTACCCCATTAGATGGTGGTAACTACACTTAGTGATTCAAACATTTTTTTATATTCTTGTAAATAACTTCTACCATCTCTTTTTTATTTTTAGATGATTCCGTGACTAACAACCATAATGCTTAAAAAAGCCTAGCATTTCTTCCATTTGAACTTGCTGTAATCAAGCTTACTATTAAGCCTAGCATTTGTAAAATCAAACTTCATTTAAAACCCTGTATTTCTTCTCTTATCTTAAAAAGCCTTTTTCTTTACTAACTCTCTAATTTTTGAAAACATAGAAATTAATGCTATAAAAAAAAAATTGAGAAATAATAAGTGTGATTCCCATAAAATTATGTAGACTTTTGAGTTGGGGAGAAGTGTTAAAATGAAACTCCAGGGCTCTGTTAATAACCACACAACATAAGATTGGTGTGCCTACACGGCTACAGCTTAATTTTCTTTTTCTGTTTGGTCTTCTCAAAAGATATAGAATTCCAATAGCTATCCATACAACTACTATTGTGTCTCCCGCTTCATTTTCTCCATTCAACATCTAGGAAATAAGTTGTGTGTGTGGGTGACCATGTAGCTACTACTATGAAGGGTTTTTAAGTTGATGTTGAAATCATAGAAAAATTTAACCACATTGTTAATGAAAAGAAACCATATTATTAGAAAAAGACATCAATGAAAAGAAACCGCATTACTAGAAAAAGATATCAACAAAACTTGAATTCATTGTAAGGACCAAATTTGAAAACCATTATTAAACAACAACAAAAACGACCAACCAAGCCATACAACAACAACACAACAGATGTATATTACATATTACAATATTTCCCTATTAGATGTGGAAAACTTTCCTTTTAATTACATAAGTTTTTGAATCTATAAAGCTTGAAGTTTTTAATGGAGATAAAAGTCTATTGATAGTGTTCTTTGATTGAGCAATGTTAAGAGAAAAGTTCAATTCCCTTGGTTGTTGAAGATATATATTTATTTTGTTGGTTTGCTTTAAATTGTTTCATGCTAAACAAAAGAGATAGTATAAATTAGAAACAAATGAAACTAAAAAAACTTTTTCCATTGTGCAAATAGATTTATATTTTCAACGATGTAAATTCAAATATTTTTGAACATTATCTAATGAATAAAAGAAACATATGGTTACCTTTTTTCAATAGAATTTGAGAAAAATGTTTGCCTATTTACTAAATTCTATTAAGATTTTATAGTGTTTTAATGTAGCCACTTTTTAAATTTTAAAGATTCAGGACACTATTTCATTTTGGCATTTTTTTTTATAAAGGGTTTATTTAATATACACTTGTTGATAGAAGTATAAATTTTTTATAACTTTTCATCTTTGAAAGATTAGATAAATATATACCCTTCCAAATAAAATTAAGACCAACCCTTCAAATTTGATCACTCGTCGAGAGAGTGTCATTCCAGTGTAGTTAGTGAACCTTATTCTCGTTGACCCCGTAAATAAATATTATCCTAAGGAGTAGGCAGTTATGTTTCGTAGGCCACTACGACAAAAAACATAAAAAGGAGTGACAACATCGACGGTTGGGTGCATAAAGCACGGCACACCATCTCTAGGTTTTCCACTGCAATTTCTCTTGAGTCTCATCTGCTCCTCCACAGTTTTCGTCTTTCTATTTCTCTCCGGTATTTCCAAATTGGAAATGGTTGTATCCTCTTCCACCTCTAGCTATGGCTCTTACGACATCTTCATAAATCACCGTGGGCCTGATGTGAAGAAAACATCTGCCAGCAATCTGTATCATCGCCTTCTTTCATAGGGATTGAAAGTTTTTCTAGATCATCCCAAATTGCAACAGGGAGACTCTTTGGCTTCTCAAATAGAGAGTGCTATTAGAACCACCTCTGTCCATGTGGCAGTTTTCTCACCTGGATATGCAGAGTCTAATTGGTGTTTGGATGAGCTCCTCCAAATGCTGGGAATCAGGAAAACCCATTATCCCGGTGTTTTAATACTTCTATTTAGTAATTTTTTTTTTTAAATGGGCCAGATTGTGAAAAGTTAATAAATAAATCTTTATTAAATTTGAGTAAAGTTAACCAAAAAAAACCTTCAAAGTGTATATAACTAATAAACTACAGCTAGATTAAATTCATATGTGGAAGTGTAATATAATAGGAAAACTCACACCCGGAATCTTGGTGCAACGGATTAATGCTTTACTCCCAATAAAAATGATTTGAAAGTTTTGGATGATTTAAAGTTTATGAAAATAATGTGTCATGTAAAAGAAATTATTAGAGGATTATTATGTGGTTTAGGTGTTATTTTTTGAAGTTTTATGTTAATTTATGGTTGAAATTTACTGAAAAAATATTGAATCTTGATTTGTGTCATTTAAACTGGTTTTCGGACTTTATATGGATTTAGCATCCTAAAAAATTCTAGGGGAATATTTATTGCGAAGACTCTTGGAACATTTTTATTGTGAATAATTTACCTCTCAAAACTTATAATTTCAATCAATCCCTACTAAATTCTACACAAATTAAATCCAAAAATAAACAACAACAACAAAAACGATGGCTCCATGCTTCCTATGATCTTAAGGAGATCAAGCAAGCACTTATTACATCAAATATGGAGTATTATCTTCTTTTCCAATCCAAGAATCCGCCCAATTTTAAATTGGGTGATAACAATGCACTCACATATGTTAGCACATTGAAAACACTAGAAAATTTGCACACTAGAAATTAATTTTCATACTACATTCATTCACAAATATTATACAAATATACAGTTTGATTGAAATCCAATTAATTCCAAATATGAATATGGGAGTTGAGATATTCTCTCAACAAAATCCCAAACCAATTCTAAATTTACCATGTAATCATTATCTCCAAGTGCTTCCCTTAATGCTTTCATCTCAAAATTAAAAATAACATAAATTACAATATACATAATACATATTACAACAATATAATTGGTCTCTGTCTCATTGGTATTCATCAACACTCAAGTTGGTTCACTCTTTATTCATCCACTACTTCGAGATGTCACTTGAACTCCATAGAACACATGCTTGTGTCAAACCATCATTGATGAACTTTACAAGATCAACAATATTGACAACTCGGCTCGTTGAGGCTTCCGTGATAAGAGTTGTCAAGTAATGAACCATCCTATGGTCCAATCACCATATGTTGTATATCTCACTTTCAGCTATCTACCAGTTTCTAAGTAGACAATCTGAATACTGAATGTGTTCAAATTTGATCAAACAACTTCAACTGTTTCATACACATGGATCTCATGTTGTAACATGTATTCGTTCTTTAGGGGTTTCTAAGCACCAAGAATAAGAAACCATAACAGTATATAAACACAATCAAACTAGTGATGTGTTCAAGTGTTTCTGAGCACCAAGAACCACTAATCTAATCTATACAACACAGTTCAATAATTAGTTATGCACTTCTTACAAACAAAATGGAAGACTATACAAATCTCACAACAACAAAAAATCAATAATCATGAAACTTATCATAGCTTGGCACAATTCAAGGGTTGTTTATCTAGTTCAATATTTATGTTGGAGTTATATTCTTCATGAAGCAATTGTTAGAGAGGTCAATTATAAAAAATTCACACTCCCATATTAAGTTGACTAAACTTAATATGTCTATCTTACAAACTCCAAATTTAAAACATATTTCATTTCACCTTTGACCAATGATTTTGAAGAGCACCATTGGCTACAAAGTACGCAAAACCTCATAAGGAAAAAACCTATATGAAATTGCAAAGATCGCTCAGTAAATGAAGAGGTCTGAATGAATTCAATGAATAAGAACCAAAAATTCCAAGTTGTTGGCGTTGTGATTCTTTTACTTCAATAATTAAAGCTTGGTCATGTTTATCCCACTCCTTCATTGGATTCACCATCCTACCGGACCTCTCTATGTTCATAAAATACGATGAGAATGTGCCCAAAGAGAACACCCACGTACCTTCGAATACTATGGTAGTAGTACTAATGTCAGGATCTCGAAGAGCATTGAATACTCATCCCATCTCCTGTGCGACGAACCAAAGGAAGAGTTTCCAAAATACGCTCTTACACTTGTTGAAAAATCTTTTATGAGCCCAAATAAAGAATGTTTATACATCCCACAAAGCTCAGCAAACAATAGAATGTGGATGTGATCTGAACACATGATGTATTGAATGAATTCAAATCCCAGTGGCTAATTCCTAATCGTGCACACAACAAGGCCTCCTCACCAGATATTGCAAGCAATACTCCAAGGATAACCATCCCATCAACTAAGAAGCAAACAGTGTGGTTGACATTGTTGTGGGTCCCAAAAAAAAGCTACAACAACATGTACGAATGCCGAAGAGAGAACGATTGTTGGTGTCCAAGTATGAATCATGCAATTCACCCAATCCACATTTACCGGGGTTCTACCAATTTTTTAAAGGTTATCGTGCATTGTATGTGCAGGCCACATTTTTTGTACCCAACATTGAACATTAACTATAAATTCATCAATGTATAATAGAAAGAAATACTGTAACAACAAATAAGAGTAACAATAATAAGGACTCACAACAACAAACTGATAAACATTCACAACAATAATAAAATCATAGAAATAAACCTAACGCACATCTAATCCAACAACACATGGTCAGGAGAGTGGGCCCAACTCCCTGATTAGGACTGTGGCGAGATCAACGAATCACGATATAATCAAAACATCAACTTGTCATTAATAAAAGAAATATTGCAAGTATGATGTTACAGACTCAAATTTAGAGTATTTCTCCTATAACCTTAATGATTGTTAACAAGCCTAGCTTTCACGGCCCATGACTCTACTTTATACAATAATATAGCTCCTAGAATCACGACATTTTCTGCCTTTAATTACATGGTGGTTTTCAGAGAAAAACATAATGTCCTGGTATCGAAAGTGAGATCAGAAGCATAAAGGCAGCTTCCAATTAGGAAGCCATCATTGAAGCTTCGTAGTAAAGGGTAGCGTTTAACACAAAGCGTTCAATTGTTTATGCATATGATGTGATATATATTACAGTAGTAACACAAAGCACTAAAATTGTTTATGCGGTGATATATATGTGGTGATATATGTTACAGCGGTAACATGTTATCAACATTCGTCTCAGAATCATTTTTTTAGCAGCAAAGGTTTTTCTTTCCCTCCACAAAAGCACATTCTTTTTGCCATTAGAAGTATTATTCTATCAGGAGAAGTTATTTTTTTTCACAGAATGCATTCAATCATATCCATGGTGGGAATAGTTCTCACTGGCAAGGAGAACTATCCTGATTGGTCCCGGATGATACAACACACCCTCATCTTCAATGAGTTGTTGAAAGGAGTGTGTGTCGGAGAAGGAGATAGTGACCCAGAAAAGCCTACCTCAGACAAAGAGCTCTCCATTTGGGAAAACAAGAACAACAAAACATATGCATTAATCGCAACATCTGTAAATAAGGAGGTGAGTCGCCACATTTCATCATATTCAACTGCCTTTGAAGCCTTACAAAAGCTGAAAGAACTCTATGACTCACATTCTACACTTGAAGTCGTCCAACTCATGATTAACTCTTCACTCTTGAACTGCAAAATAATGATCCTCTTGCTCTTGCATCTGAAATAAAGTCTATAATGCATGATATCAAATCCACTAAGGTTGAGCTGGATATCTCTCTTATTGCCTTTCTCAAGGCACTTTATCCTACATACTCCAATTATCTTGAGTCTTTGCAAGCAAATGGAAATCTCAAAGATATAACCTTTGACTCTCTTGTGAAAAAGTTTGCTGAAAGATAAAAAGCCCTCGGAAAGAAGACAGCCCGTGAATCTTCTGAAGAGACTGTATGCCTGGCTCATAAAGAAAAGTATCCTGCTCAATATTCTACAAGAGGAAGAGGTGGACGAAGAGGAAGAGGAAGATATTTCAGAGGCAGGGGGGGCAGGCATTCTCAAGGAGAAAAGGAAGATTTACATTGTATTCGTTGCAAAAGAAATGGATCACATGATGCCTCTACATGCAAGCTACCTTGGGACAAAATTGAGCAGAGAAGAAACCAACAGAAAGGTAAAACTGATGATACAGAAAAAGGTAAAGCACCTGAATCTGCTCACTATGTTGAGGCACAATGTAACATTGGAGTAAATGAAGATTTGTTTAATGCTTCACTTGCTTCCTGGAAAAATGGTTGGTTGCTTGATTCAGGAGAAACCTATCACATGACTCATAGAAAAGATTTTTTTGAAGATTTCACTGACAATGTTGATGGAGTAGTATACTTTGTAGATCACTCAAAAATCAAGCCATCAGGGCTTGGCACAATCAGGCTTAAACTGCCTGGTCTCTCAGACTTTCTTCTAGATCATGTTCTATATCTCCCATAGCTCAAGAGAAACTTGCTGTCCTTGGTCCATATCCACCAGCAAGGTCACTCCATTCATATGTTTGATGGCAAGCTTGAGGTAAGAAAAGCATCTGATCACTCACTTGTCATGAGGGGAATAGAAGAAGAAAGACTGTTCAAACTGCAAGGAACATCTGCTCATGCACAACATTTCTCATATATTTCTCATCATGAAGAAGGTACACTTCCATCAAGTTTATTATGGCATGCTAGATTTGGACATTTAAACTATGACAGTCTTCGCTTATTGAAGAAAAATGGTGTTGCTGGTTTGCCTACAATTCCTAGAAAAATTAAGCAATTTGATGCATGCATTCTAGGAAAACATAGCAAACAGTCCTTTCATGACTCACATTCAAGAGCACATAGGAAGCTTGAACTTATTCATTCAGATTTATGTGGTCCAATGCCTGTTCCTTCTGCAAATGGAAATAAATATATCATGACATTTATTGATGACTACACCAGAATGTGTTGGGTTTATTTATTGAAGAACAAATTTGATGCTTTCCTAACATTCAAGAATTTTCATAAATGGATTGAAAATGATGCACAATCTCATATTGGGTCTATTCGCACTGATAATGGAAAAGAATATACATCAAATGAATTTGAACAATATCTTCGCCAACATGGGATTAAACATCAAACAACTGTGCCTTATAATCCCCAACAGAATGGTGTAGCTGAAAGAATGAATAGAACAATTTTGAATATGGTACGATCCATGCTTTTTTTTCAAAAATGTAAAGATAATGTTTTGGGCTGATGTTGTTCTATGTGCTGCATATATAAAGAATAGATGTACATCTAGTGCTATAAGAAACAAGACTCCTTATGAATT
>APFE031113221.1:39631-53021 GCA_000404065.3 Pinus taeda
CACAGAGATTCAATTTCCATTTATATAAGTGTGTTATTGAATATTGAATGATGAATGAATGAATTAGCATATTCTGTTTAACAGAGAGTTTTAAGTGGAGTTCGACGATTACACAGAGAGGAACATGACGAGAAGGATCATAATGGATCGTTGAATCTATTAGAAAGATCAAAACCGAAGCGCAGGAGGATGTGTGTAGTGAGACAACCAAGAAATCAGAACCTTGAAGAAACCCGGAACCCCAGAAATGCTGAAAAAATAGCATAAAATCATAAGCAAAGAGAAGAGAAGAGAAGTGAAGAGGTGACGTACAATGGCCATTGGATCTAATAGATCAATGGACCAGATCTAATCACAGAGGAGACAGAGGAATATCGCATCGCCAGAAACCCTTCAAGTGTTGTCAGATGGACAAAGGGAATAAGCGATTGCAATCATGTGATTAATCGTCAACCGTCGAATCGTGAGCCTCATCGACGGCTGAGATGTAATCGCATATCACAAAGGTTAGGAATTGAAGGATGATGTGATAGCTGATAGCCGATAACGAAAAGCGCTGATCGGAGATAGAGCAGATTGGAGATCAGAGATCGGGCATTTTGAAGATTGGAGCAACAATGCAGAAAGACTTGGTATTAACAGAGCCAATGATATTTATGAATTCGAGTGTATATTTTTTGAGTTTTGGCTTATGTGTTCGTAGCGGGTTCTCCCGTTGTTTGCTATGTATTCCACTAGAGTAGTGTGGTCCCCTTTATTAAAGGAAAACCTGATAAATGTGTGGTCCATGGCTTTAAGGCAAAGGATATGTTTAAACACTTCTCATAGGGTTTGTGGGCCACAACACATAGGCCTTAGGATCAGAAAATTGATATGAAAGGGATTTTTCCTTACCCCCAAAATCTCCTTTCATCATTTGGTATCAGAGGAGGGAAAGTTTTCCTATGAGAAGGAAGAAGAAGTGCAAGAAGAAGGAGAGGACGTATAGTTGCTGAAGTTGGAGAGTTATGGTCTTACTATTGTGCAGAGAATGGTAGCCGAAGGTGGGAAGACTTGTAGCAACCTAGAGCGAGGAGTGTTCAATTGGTTCAAGAGGAGAGAACCAGAAGGATGCCAAAATACTAAAGCTCAGAGGAGGAAGCTTGGTGAGGTATCATGTAATAGAGGAAAAATGTTACTATAGAGGTTGGTTGCAGCTCACAGAAGATTATGAAGGTAGTTCAACTGATAAGTGGGTAGAATTGCTAAGCACAAGGAGAAGCATATGACCAAGAGGTCATAATTTTTTGTGCCTCGGGAGTCTAATGTAGGAGCATCTAACACTCTTCATTAAACGAGGAATCCAAAGTGGGGAAGCAAGGAGGATGTGGACCATCGGAACTAAACCAGAGAAATCTATTAAAATAGACCTAATTTGATGGAATCAATAAAGTCTCTAGAAGACTTAATTAAATGTAATCTACCATATGTATGCATATAAAAATATTAATAGAGAGATTTGGAGGATTGATCGGATCCTTTCAGTGATCCAATCCAATATTCCTGTAATGATGAACCTACGTGTTCTATATATATATACTATATTATATATATATATATATATATATATATCGTGAGAGAGAGAGAAAGAGAGAGAAAGAGAGAGAGAGAGAGATAATTAGCTAGTTGATGTAATTGTAAGCCTACAGGTAGATGATGAAATAGAGGCCATTAATTAGAAGATCAGGTCGAGGAGAGACAAAGAGTCTCATCATGTAATTGTTTTTTGATATATATATATATATTCACAGAGATTCAATTTCCATTTATATACCTATGTTATCAAATATTTAATGATGAATGAATGAATTAGCATATTCTGTGTAACAGAGAGTTGGAGGCAAAGTTCAATGATTACACAAAGAGGAACATGACAAGGAGGATCATAATGGATCGTTGAATCCATTAGAAAGATCAAAACCAAAGCGCAGCAGGAAGTGTGCAGTGAAACAGCCAAGGGATCAAAACCTTGAAGAAACCCGGAACCACAGAAACTCTGAAGGAATACCGTAAAATCATAAGCAAAGAGAAGAACGAGGAAGTGAAGAGGTGATGTACAACAACTGTTAGATCTAACAGATCAATAGGCCAAATCCAATCACAGAGGAGATGGAGGAATATCGCATCGGCGGAAACCCTTCAAGTGTTGTTGGATGGTCGAAGGGAATAAGCGATTGTGATCATGTGATTAATCGTCAACCATCGGATTGTGAACCTGATTGATGGTTGAGATGTAATCGCATATCACAAAGGTTAGGAGTTGAAGGATGATGTGATAGCCAATAGCCGATAGTGATAAGAGCTAATTGAAGATCGAAGGTCGGGGCAATCGAAGGTCAGAGCAACAATGTAGAAAGACTTTGTATTGAAGAACCTGATGATATTTATGAATGCAGGTGTATAGTTTTTGAGTTCTAGCTTATGTGTTCATAATAGGTTCTCCTGTTGTTTCCTGTGTATTCTGGTAGAGTAGTATGGTCCTAGTTATTAAAGGAAAACCATATAAATATGTGGTCCATGGTTTTAAGACAAAGGCAATGTTTAAACGCTTCCGATAGGGTTTGTGAGCCATAAACCATAGGCCTTATGATTGAATTTTATAAAGAAAGGGGAATTGGCTATACCCCAAAATCTCCTTTCATCAGTGTCCAAGAGAGAGAGAGAGAATAAGGAGAGAGCTCCAAAACTTAGCAAAAGTTTTCCAACTGATCCTCAAAAGCCTTTTTATCAATAAGGCCTCTATTTTCTTCATTTCCCATTGTTTTCCTTCATTTTCCTCCTCACATGCAACCTATGACCTTTCACCTTCCTTTTCTCCTAGTTTTCATTATTTTCATAAAAAAAATGTGCCAAAAATGTCACTTCTCCTTTCCAAAGCCTTTTCCATTGCCTTTGCTAAATTCCTTTAGCCATAATAATTGAAACGAACACCCACTAGGATTTTTTTCCCAACGTTCAACTTGGAATAAGTATTCCATCAACCGTGGTTATTATTTTTTCCTTTATTAACTGTTATTACATGGAATTTTTACTAGGGTTGTTACAATGACAGATTTTTGCTATTGATGTTGTCTTGTTAAGACGTGATGAGGATAGCTAGAACTTGTTTAGGGGGATCACTTTTTATGCTTCCAATGTTTTGATGGCATGATGGCTCCTTGGGGGAGTTGGTTATGCATCTCATGCTATGTTCTCATGCAAATTTTTATGTTTTGACCATGCATTGATTATATGATGCACATATGAGTTGACATGCAATTGATTTACATCATGCATTTTGGTTTGATGATTTTATGCATGTAGTGGAGCCATGGAATTTAGTAGGATGGTGGTGCATGATGCTTATATTTATGATGATTCTGTTTCATATGGATGTTGTTGCATCATATGATGATACTTATGTTTTTGAGTATGGTTTGTAAGTGATGTTTCTACTAACATTACATCCTTATATGCTTATTTGATGATATCATTTTTTAAATATATTGTAGAGGATCATGATCCATATGGTGGTTATTGTTGTTTGCATAGAGAGATGATATATTGGGTTGATTGAATGCTATGTTGTTGGTTTATGATGTTGTTGATATATGTTACTATTGGGACACTATGTATTGTTATGTGTTTTTGTTTGCTACTATTGAAATATTGATTTATGGCTTGTGATTTAGAGAGACTTTCATATATCTTCATATGATATGCATTTCTATTATCATGTTGTCATGCATGGAGGTGAGCCATGGTGTTAGCCATTGTAGTGAGTGTATATTTCATCGATGCATTTTGATGCTTCATCACTTGGTGTCATTTATTAGTGGTATATATTATTGATGGAGCTTTCTATTATGCTCATGAGATCATGGATTCTTATTTTAAATATTTTGGCATTGGTCATACGATCACGAGCCATTATTGGCATATGTTGTATAATGAGTTATGAGAGTTGGTTCAACTATCTATTGGTTTTTAGTAGTATTTTTACAACCATGTATTTCATGTATTATTTTTGTACACTCTCTTATTGATGATGGAGATTCATTCTTGAATAATGTATGCATTGAGAGAGAGTCATGTGAGTCATGGTTTAGCCATATATGAGATTATTTATGTAGTTTTAAAACCACATGTTAGCCATGTAATAAGCCTATAATTCCATGTACCTTGTTTCATATCTTTTGGTTATAGTCTTTGGTCCATGTGGAGTAGCCTATTGCATATGGAAAAGAGGAATCCGCAGCCATATGTATATTAGGTTACATTCAACCATGGATATTTTTGGGTTGTGTTATATTATTTTCATGACTACCCTATGCGCAGGGGGGTGGGAGACCTCATGTACGTTGTGTCAAATGCTGGTAGGGGATCACAAGGGGGGCGGCTACCCCCCTGTCAGGGGGTATGCAGGGGGGTGGTAGGCCCCATGAACAAGGTCTGGGATAGTGTTATAGACATATTTTGGCACATCAACCCCAAACTTATATGTTGATAAAATAGGGCTCTTTGACACCAAAAAGAGTTGTTTCATACCCTAAAATAGCTTAGTCATCTAATTACATCATTCCCAAAACGTTCCACCTGAGAAACCATCTAGAAATGACCTAAACTAAACCATATTGACTGCTCCACTGGCAGGGTGTAATGCATACTGAGTGGTACACTACCCAGGTGTGATGCATACTAATTAGTCCTTCTATAGGGTGCGATGGGCGAGGATGGACAAATTTCCAAGACAGATTGCTAGGTGGTTGCTCATGAAATCTTCTAGAAACTTCTCCTATGCCACTTGTCTCTCTAAATTCACCTAGGGATGAGTAAGAGATCCAAGAAATATCCAAGTGGAACTAATTGTAACATGTGGAATGACACTAATCAAACCCCAGAGATGACTCACACCCTTGAACACATCTATAAATGGACCCCTCATCTAAGAGATCCAGGGGCTGGAATATTGTGAATTGCAAGGAAGTGATGATAGTTTGTATTTGAGGAAAAGAGAATTGTATTGTTGGTGTGATCTTGCTATTTCATGAGGTGAAGAGGGATTGAAGCTTGGAGGATGATGTTGGATCAGACAACTGGGTTTTAATTCTCCCTTTTATTTAATAAAGTTCTTCAAGTTTTCTTCCATATGATTGCGTAATTGTCAATATTATCATTTGTTAATGCTATCATTTGTTCATTATATATTTGATTCTGTAATGTTTATGTTGTAATAGATCAAGATGCTTTGATGGTTCTTTGTTGCTGTGTTTCTACAGGTACTCTCCAAGTGTGTTAAGTACGGGGAGGATTTACAAGCTCTATCAAGGGGGAGAGACCAAGCAAGGGATTCAACGGAAGTTCCAGGTTGCTTTCATTTTCTTTCTCTTACCTGTTACACATAGAAGAAATCGTTGAATTGCTTTAAGTTGTTGTTTCTTGGGTAGCTAACAAACCTAGAGGGCTAGTTGCTTGACAAGACAATAGCTTTCCCCAAAAAAAATTTGCGGCTCCACTGGGGAATCGAATAGATGTTTGTTTGTTGTTGTTTTTTTTATAAACTATAGACAAAGCCTTCGAACTACTCTTGCTCTGCAATTTCATAGTAGATGAATGATACTTTAGTCAATCTCTGGTTTAGTTCATGAATTAAACATTTGACTTACAAGCATTCTAGATTCCCTTTTGGTAGCTCAGTAACCTCTCAATACCTCCCTCTATATTTTTCTCTTTACTATTCATCATAGCTCAACCTAACCAATTGAAAACAGTTGCACATCTAAGCCAAAACCCACTTTAGTTGCACTCCCTGGCCCATCACACTGTCTATCATTGTAACATAGTATGCATTGCACCTCCTGAGTGTGTAAAGTTTAATGCATCCTTGTTTCTGTGAAGCCCAAGTGCGATGACTGACTGAGCCTTTTTCCATTCTAGAAATTGGGGATTTTTTGACATTTTTTTTAGTTTTGTTTAGTTGTTTTTGCTTCTTATGAATAGTACCTCATTACTGAAGCCTACTTGCATCACATAGATCAACCTCCATTAGATTAGGATTAGTGAATTTTTTTATGTATTTGTTCATCATTTACAATCCTTTGTCGAAAAGTTGCTTAAATCAATATGTTGCTTTGATACAAAAAGTGTCATAACTGTCGTTTTGTGCCGAAAAGAGAAGTGTCATGGATTCTTCCTTCCTGAGATAGTCGATTGTACTTTTTGGCACTACTCTTCACACTCACATTAGCATCCTCCTTTGGCTGATGAAATGCATTCTTCAACAGAACTAATCCTTTGACCGGTGCAACACATTCTAAGAATCGTTGTAATGCTAAATTTTTATTATCTTTCCATTCTTCAATGCGCCCGTGTTTGTGTATGGTCATGTAGTGATATCATTGACTTTGGCAAACCATCTGGAAGATTCCAAATAGCACACATATATGCAAATTAAACGAATTTGGAATGTGTCTCTATAACTCTGCACCTCTTTGATTATATAACAACAAATTGAGTGGATTGCCACAACCACAACTTCCTCTTCCAGTGAAGCACTCAACAATGAAGCGCTCACCTAATTTTAGGATCTCAGCTAGTGAAGTGCTCAACTAATCTTCGGATTTCAAAAGTCTAGCTCAAAGGATATCTTCTACAATTTACATGAGAAATTGGCACGATCTCTTCCATATTTTATGAACTGAAACCTGATTTTCCTCACGGATTTTCGACCTCCATTATTTTTGGGATTCATTGTCATCTTGCCCCTTTTCTCCAATGCAGCATCTCTTATCTTTCTCCAATGCCCCAACTCTTATCTTTTTCAAACGCAGTAGCTGACTTTCTCCCTCACGAAGTGACAAACTCTACCTCGTTTCCTTCATCAAAAGCATTCTTTATTCCTTGTTCTCATTGTCAAAACAAACAGTTGAATGATCTCACTCCTTGGGCTCTAGGTAGTGCACACAGGGAATGACCGGTTGACAAATATTCTTCCCTTGATTGGTTGTCCTTCGAATTCTGGTGAGCCACAACTGTCTGGCGCTATGCACAAAATATGTCCTATCGGCCCTTCCACTCTGATTGAACCACGACCTCTAAGTTTCCCATCGCGGCAATATATAAGACTCTCAACCTCGACGGATATACGAATCTAACAATTAATGGATTGGCTTGTGATCGTTTTTGGGCCATTGTATGACTCTGACATTGTTGGATTTCAGCTTTTTGGCACTCTGATCCCTATGTGATTGCACCTTGCAGCCTTAGATTATTATTCTCTTGCCAATATACAAAGCTTCTCGTGTGTTGATCCCACTGTGAGCATTATGATATCTCCCTGATCTTCACAAAATAGAATGGTCAACTTGCTTCGGGAGATATGCAACAGGTCAATGGAGTTTTTGTAAATGGTCAAAGTTTTTTTATATACAATGTTTTATTTATTTTCCAAGCGTTAACGTATGTTTGTTTTATTTTTCTTTTATTTTTTATATGTCTTGTTTTTATGTGATTTTTTTGTTGTTTTTTTTTTATTTTATGTTTTTTAGTTTTTAATATATATATAATATATATTATATAATTTTTTTTTTTTTTTAATTTTAAAAAACAAAGATAAATAAACAAAACACATGAAAAAAAATAAAAAAACAAACGTAAACCAACTGCAAGCAAACAAACAATTAATATATATATAATATATATATATATAATATAATATAATAAATATTATAATATATATTTGTTGTTTGGTTACGTTTGTTTGTTTTTATTTTTTTTTTTGTTTTGTTTTTTATTCATACTATTGTTTTGTTTTATTTATGTTCTTTTTTAAATTAAAAAAAATAATTCTATTCTAATTTTTTTACATTCTAACAAAATAAATAAATTGAAATTGAATTTCATCTAAATTTTTTAATTTAATTTTTTTCTTTCAAACTTGATTTTTTTTAATTAAAACAAAACCTTTTCTTACAAAAATGAATTTTATTTTAATTCTTTTTTTTAAATCAAAATATTTTTGAAAAAGAATTTAAATTTTATTCTGACCCTAAAAAGATTGAGGATTTTTTTATTGATCTAGGATGATTTTTTTTTGCAAATGGAGACAAGTATATTGCTACCCTGAAAACATTTATAAATATCCGACTTTCTGATCTTCGACATCGTGCAAAAACGCAAGAGGAGAGCATACTTATTCAAAACATAAAATATCATCCTACCTACTCTATGCTAATTGAAAATTACAAACCATTACGTGTAATTAAATTTCCAATGTAACCATTCACACAATAGTAGTAAAAATATATTCATTTTCAATTTTGCAAATTTAAAATTAAAATATACAAGGATGATTGAATATAGTTTTTGTGAGTGTGATTTAATGAAATAAAAATGAAATCGATCTAACCTCGTACTTGTTTGAAACCATCGAAACCACCTTTTGATAAGACTTTCATAGGCGTGATTTCCACTCTGATTCAGATCATGCTGCAACTTCTCTTCGTCCTCCTCAATCTCCTGTTCAAATAATTGTTCAATTAGATATACAGGATTCTTCAAATGTTAATTCATTGTTTTCTTCTAGAGGAGTAGTTAAGTTTTTGGTGGCTGTCAAGATCTCTTCTTCACAAGAAGAGGAGATCTTGACACTTGCTAGGATCTTTGTGAGTTGTTCCAAACTTATACTCATTATTCCTCCATATATACATATGGATTTTTATTGTGTTTTTTTGTTTTTTTAGTGAATGGGGGTTTTTGATTTGTGTTCTATTTCTATGTTTTTTTATATGAGAATAAACTTAAATGAAAATTCCTAAATGCAATTAACCCTAAATTATCCTAAATAAAAATTCTTCCTAAACACTCTTCCTAACTAGCTTCCATCTAAGTTTGCTTCCCCAGCAATGGCGCCAAAATGTTGGGCGATTTAATTGTCTATTAAATCCTTGTCATTTAATTTGTCAACTCGGGTTTTCATAAACTTAGAAGCAAACCAAAATATGTGGGACCTCAGATGAAACAGGTGTAGGAAGTTTGTTTAGAATGAAAATGCATATTACAAATCTAAACTATCAGATCTATTTTATGAAAGCATAAAAATGTTTGATCAATCGAATTATTTTACTTTAGAAGATAGAGAAGAGTCTCTTGTTCAAGAGTCCTAATTGTCCTTCTATAATCTTCCTATAATGGCATTGCCAAACACTTAAGAAAGCAGGGAAGAAAGCATATAAATGAAAGCAAGTAAATATTGTTTTCAGTTTAGTTCTTAGCTCATGTAGAAGAGTCTCCTAACTGAGGAGATCTTGGTTGTCCTTCTCACATAAAAACTAGCTACCGAAAGGAAATCAATATTCACATAAATGTAATCAGGAAAGCATATGAGAAAGTAAATATTTTATATTTTATGCTTAGTGGAGAAGAGACTCCTAACTTACGAGATCTTGGTTATCCTTCTCACATAAAAACTAGCTACTGAAAGGAGATCAACCTTCACACAAGAAAAGCATGGCCATAACATGAATTCATACAGAAATTATCTACAAATATTTACAACAAATAAATAACATGAACATTGGAATTAAAATTAGTATATTCACAACATTACTCTACAACAAAGTGTACTTATCTCAGTATGGGGATCCTTCCATTCCTCATTGAGCACACATGAAAACTATCACACCATAAGAATCAAACAACACTAATAACTAATGATTTGGAGAAAATTATATTATTCATTTTGAATGAAATTTCATAAATATGATGCTAATGAATAACTAATAACTGTTCTCTCTCCCATCCTTTTCCTTTAAAGGATGCTCCTCTTA
The DNA here is from genome assembly GCA_000404065.3 of Pinus taeda. Classification (NCBI taxonomy): domain Eukaryota; kingdom Viridiplantae; phylum Streptophyta; class Pinopsida; order Pinales; family Pinaceae; genus Pinus; species Pinus taeda. The sequence continues at coordinate 49,477 of APFE031113221.1, forward strand.
TTTATACATGAATTAGGGATATCTACTCAATAAATGTAGATCCCTTCAATATCAACTAGACCCATACTTGTCTCAACTTATCCCTAAATACTAGATACAAATCCCATGACACATCAAAATCTCCATGATCTTTCTCCTTGGAATATGGTCCACCTCTAGAGTTAAAATTCGAATTTGATCTTGGGAGGTCACATAAGGGTGCCTCGGAAGCTTCCAAATGATCTACACATGTCATCAAAATCAAATCACTTTTAGGTATAAGCAAATACATGTTATTTCTCTAACTTTTAATCATAAGTTCACTCTAAATACATGAAATTAATAACTTTGGAAAATGAAAATATAAACTCATATCGTCATGGAAATATAGGGTTATGTAATGATAATTTCATGAAATGAGGTGAAAAAATGAGGATAAAGGTGAAAATGGAGTGAAAATTAATGTTAATTTGGTGGCCCAACATACCCCCCAAGGAAATCATAGCCGTATTATCCACATATAAATTAATATAATACTAATAGAAATACAAGGATAAATAACCTCATATTAATGAAGCAAAATCCGAACCCAGGATGGGACTACCACATTCCACCCGACCATTGAATTGTTGCACCAAATATGTCATCAACCATTCACCCCTGTGCCATATTCCAAGTATGAATGTGGGACTCAAACCAAAATAACCAGCCAAGCATCCCGAGGCTAAACCACCTCACCCTCATCAAGAGAAATTGGGCTTTACTGTAATCCATCCTAGATCACTAAGCCAACATAATAAACATGTAATAATAGGATTTACCATGATCTCCACCCAACCACTAGGCCAAAACAGCATGGATTCCACCGAATTTCTCCACCTACACCATGAGGAATTTTCATGTCTCCTAGTCTCCCTCGATTTACCTAAATCGATGGATAACCAAGCCCTAAACTGAGACCCACTCTTCGAGATTTACCGCATATCCCAACCTGGGATTACTAGCCCCAACGGAGAGAAATACACCTCTTGGATTTACCATATATCTTGTTATTCATTGGAAAGGATTCCTAGGCTCACCGAGGCAACACAATCCTAGCTTTACTGCAACCCAAATTCTAGCTCAAGGGTTACTAGGCCAGTGGCTTTATCGTGAACCACAGTATAGTTTAAGGAACACCAGGCCATGTGCTCTATCATTCAGAGATCCACCTCACTCAGCTTCGAATCCATCCAGCAATCTAGCTCAACCAAAACATGAGAACCCCAACACACCATGACTATCCTGAAATGGGAAGGCTAGGCTAAAAACACTATCACACCTAGAAAAACCCATGCCATAACATAAAAACAACCACATGCAATACCATGCATTTCAAATATAGCAAGGAAAATACATATGCAAATCCATACCTGAAAAGAATATTGTTGTAGCTTCTTGATCCTACTCTTCCTTGCTTCCTCCTTCCTTCCTCTTACCTTCTTTCCTTTCTTGATCTAATGCCAAAATGATGCAATAAAATCCTAAGTGTCTGATGCAGGAGCATTCGACACTCTTCATTAAAGGAGTAATCCAAAGTGGAGGAAGCAAGGAGGACGTGGACCATCGGAGCTAAACTGGAGAAATCTATTAAAATAGACCTAATTTGATGGAATGCATAAAGTCTCTACAAGAATTAATTAAATGTAATTTTCCATATGTATGCATATAAAGATATTAGTTGAGATATTTGAGGAGAGGATTGCTCGGATCCTTTCAATGATCTGATACAATATTCCTGTAATGATGAACTTGCGTGTTCTATATATATATCGTGAGAGAGAGAGAGAGAGAGAGAGAGAGAGAGTTAGATAATTAGCTAGTTGATGTAATTGTAAGCCTACGAGAAGATGATGAAATAGAGGCCATTAATTAGAAGATCATGCTTAGGAGAGATAGAGGGTCTCATCATGTAATTGTTTTTGATATATATATATATATATATGTATGTATGCACAGAGATTCAATTTCCATTTATATAAGTGTGTTATTGAATATTGAATGATGAATGAATGAATTAGCATATTCTGTTGAACAAAGAGTTTCAATTTCGACGATTACACAGAGAGGAAACATGATGAGGAGGATCATAATGGATCGTTGAATCCATTAGAAAGATCAAAACCAAATAATAGGAGGAAGTGTGCAGTGAGACAACCAAGGGATCAGAACCTTGAAGAAACCTGGAACCACAGAAATGCTGAAGAAATAGCGTAAAATCATAAGCAAGGAGAAGAGAAGAGAAGTGAAGAGGTGATGTACAATGGCCATTAGATCTAATAGATCAACAGACTAGATCCAATCACAAAGGAGACAGAGGAATATTGCATCGCCAGAAACCCTTCAAGTTTTGTTAGATGGACGAAGGGAATAAGCGATTGCAATCATGTGTTTAATCGTCAATTGTCAAATCGTGAGCCTGATCGACGGTTGAGATGTAATCGCATATCGCAAAGGTTAGGAGTTGAAGTATGATGTGATAGCTGATATCCAATAATGAAAAGCACTGATCGGAGATAGGGCAGATCGGAGATAGGAGGTCGGGCATTTCGAAGGTTGGAGCAACAATGTAGAAAGACTTGGTATTAATGGACCCAATGATATTTAGGAATTTGGGTGTATAGTTTTTGAGTTTTGGCTTATGTGTTCATAGCAGGTTCTCCCATTGTTTCCTATGTATTCCACTAGAGTAGTGTGTTCCCGGTTATTAAAGGAAAACCCGACAAATGTGTGCTCCATGGTTTTAAGGAAAAGGAAATGTTTAAACACTTCTGAGAGGGTTTGTGGCCCACAACACATAGGCCTCAGGATTAGAAAATTGATATGAAAGGGATTTTTCCTTACCCCCAAAATCTCCTTTCATCATTTGGTATCAGAGCAGGGAAAGTTTTCCTATGAGAAGGAAGAAGGAGTGCAAGAAGAAGGAGAGGATGTATAGTTGTTGAAGTTGGAGAATTATGGTCTTACCATTGTGCAGAGAATGGCAGCCGAAGGTGAGAAGACTTGCAGCAACCTAGAGCAAGGAGTGCTCAATTGGTTCCAGAGGAGGGAACTAGAAGGATGCAGAAAGACTAAAACTCAGAGGAGGAAGCTTGGTGAGGTATCATGTAATAGAGGAAGACTGTTACTATAGAGGTTGGTTGCAGCTCACAGAAGATCATGAAGATAGTTCAAGTGATAAGTGGATAGAATTGTTAAGCACAAGGAGAAGCATATGACCGGGAGGACATAACATTTTGTACCTCGGGAGTCTAATGTAGGACCATCCAACACTCTTCATCAAATGAGGAATCCAAAGTGGGGAAGCAAGGAGGATGTGGACCGTCGGAACTAAACCAGAGAAATCTGTTAAAATAGACCTAATTTGATGGAACCAATAAAGTCTCTAGAAGACTTAATTAAATGTAATCTACCATATGTATGCATATAAAAATATTAATCAAGAGATTTGAAGAGAGGATTGATCAGATCCTTTCAGTGATCCGATCCAATATTACTGTAACGATGAACCTGTGTGTTCTATATAT
>APFE031113221.1:54836-75974 GCA_000404065.3 Pinus taeda
AAATCAAAATATTTTTAAAAAGAATTTAAATTTTATTCTAACTCTAGAAGACTTAGGATTTTTTTAGCAAATGGAGACAAGTATATTGCTACCATAAAAACATTTATAAACATTCTACTTTCTGATCCTGGAGATCGTGCAAAAACACAGGAGGAGAGCATACTTATTCGAAACATAAAATATCATCCTACCTACTCTATGCTAATTGAAAATTACAAACCATTACGTGTAATTAAATTTCCAATGTAACCATCCACGCATTAGTAGTAAAAATATATTCATTTTCAATTTTGCAAATTTAAAATGAAAATATACAAGGATGATCGAATATAGTTTTTGTGAGTGTGATTTAATGAAATAAAAATGAAATCGATCTAACCTCGTACTTGTTTGAAACCATTGAAACCACCTTTCGATAATACTTTCATAGGCGTGATTTCCACTCTGTTTCAGATCATGCTGCAACTTCTCTTCGTCCTCCTCGATCTCCTGTTCAAATAATTGTTCATCATTAGATATACAAGATTCTTCAAATTTTAATTCATTGTTTTCTTCTAGAGGAGTAGTTAAGTTTTTGGTGGCTGTTGAGATCTCTTCTTCGCAAGAAGAGGAGATCCTGACACTTGCTAGGATCTGAGTGAGTTGTTCCAAACTTATACTCATTATTTTCCATATATACATATGGATTTTTATTGTGTTTTTTTGTTTTTTTAGTGAATGGGGGTTTTTGATTTGTGTTTAATTTCTATGTTTTTTATATGAGAATAAATTTAAAATTCCTAAATACAATTAACCCTAAATGATCCTAAATAAAAATTATTCCTAAACAATCTTCCTAACTAGCTTACATCTAAGTTTGCTTCTCCAGCAATGACACCAAAATGTTGGGCGATTTAATTGTCTATTAAATCCTTGTCATTTAATTTGTCAACCCGGGTTTTCGTAAACTTAGAAGCAAACCAAAATATATGGGACCTCAGATGAAACAGGTGTAGGAAGTTTGTTTAGAATGGAAATGCATATTACAAATCTAAACTATCAGATCTATTTCGTGAAAGCATAAAAATGTTTTATCAATGGAATTATTTTACTTTAGAAGATAGAGAAGAGTCTCTTGTTTAAAAGTCCTAATTGTCCTTCTACAATCTTCCTATAATGGCATTGCCAAACACTTAAGAAAGCAAGAAAAAAAACATATAAATGAAAGAAAGTAAATATTGTTTTCAGTTCAGTTCTTAGCTCATGGAGAAGAGTCTCCTAACTGAGGAGATATTGGTTGTCCTTCTCACATAAAAACTGGCTACTGAAAGGAAATCAATCTTCACATAAATGTAATCAGGAAAGCATATGAGAAAGTAAATATTATTTCAGTTCGTTCTAGCTCATGGAGAAGAGACTCCTAACTTAGGAGATCTTGGTTATCCTTCTCACATAAAAACTAGCTACTGAAAGGAGATCAACCTTCACACAAGGAAAACATGGCCATAACATGAATTCATACTAAAATTATCTACAAATATTTATAACAAATAAATAACATGGACATTGGAATTAAAATTAGTATATTCACAACATTACTCTACAACAAAGTGTACTTATCTCAGTATGGGGATCCTTCCATTCCTCAATGAGCACACATGAAAACTATCACACCTTAAGAATCAAACAACACTCATAACTAATGATTTGGAGAAAATTATATTATTCATGTTGAATGAACAATCATAAATCTGATGCTAATGAATAACTGATAACTATTCTCTCTCCCATCATTTTCCTTTAAAGGATGCTCCTCTTATTTATACATGAATTAGGGATATCTACTCAATAAATGTAGATCCCTTAAATATCTACTAGACCCATACTTGTCTCAACTTATCCCTAAATACTAGATACAAATCCCATGACACATCAAAATCTCCATGATCTTTCTCCTTGGAATATGGTCCACCTCTAGAGTTGAAATTCGAATTTGATCTTGGGAGGTCACATAAGGGTGCCTTGGAAGCTTCCAAATGATCTACACATGTCATCAAACTCAAATAACTTTTATGTATAAGCAAATACATGTTATTTCTCTAACTTTTAATCATAGATTCACTCTAAATACAGGAAATTAATAACTTTGGAAAATGAAAATATAAACTCATATGGTAATGGAAATATAGGGTTATGTAATGATAATATGATGAAATGAGGTGACAAAATGAGGATAAAGGTGAAAATGGAGTGAAAATTGATGTTAGTTTGGCGGAACAACATACCCCCCAAGGAAATCATAGCCATATGATCCACATATAAATTAGTATAATACTAATAGAAATACAAGGATAAATAACCTCATATTAATGAATCAAAATCCAAACCCAGGATGGGACTACCACATTCCACCTGACCATTGAATGGTTGCACCAAATATGTCATCAACCATTCACCCCCGTGCCATATTCCAAGTATGAATGTGGGACCCAAACCAAAATAACCAACCAGGTATCCCAAGCTAAACCACCTCACCCTCATCAAGAGAAACTGGGCTTTACTGTAATCCATCCTAGAATGCTAGGCCAACATAATAAACATGTAATAATAGGCTTTACCATGATCTCCACCCAATCACTAGGCCAAAAAAGCATGGATGCCACCGAATTTCTCCAACTACACCATGAGAAATTTTCATGTCTCCTAGTCTCTCTCGCTTTACCTAAATCCATGGATAACCAAGCCCTAAATCGAGACCCACTCTCCAAGGTTTACCGCATATCCCAACCTAGGATTACTAGCCCCAACAGAAAGAAATACACCTCTTGGATATACCATATATCTTGCTATTCATTACCAAGGATTCCTAGGCTCACCGAGGCAACACAATCTTGGCTTTACTGCAACCCACAGTCTAGCTCAAGGGTTACTAGGCTGGTGGCTTTATCATGAACCATAGTCTAGTGTAGGGAACACTAAGCCATGTGCTCTATCATTTAGAGATCCACCTCACTCAACTTCAAATCCATCCAGCAATCTAGCTCAACCAAAACATGAGAACCCCATCACACCATGACTATCCTGAAATGGCAAGGCTAGGGTAAAAACACTGTCACACCTAGAAAAACCATGCCATAACATCAAAAGAACCACATGAAATACCATGCATTCCAAATATAGAAAGGAAAATACATATTCAAATCCATACCTGCAAAGAATATTGTTGTAGCTTCTTGATCCTACTCTTCCTTGCTTGCTCCTTCCTTCCTCTTACCTTCTTTCCTTTCTTGATCTAATGCCAAAATGATCCAATAAAATCCTAAGTGTCTGATGCAAGAGCATTTGACACTCTTCATTAAAAGAGGAATCCAAAGTGGGGGAAGCAAGGAGGATGTGGACCATCGGAACTAAACTGGAGAAATCTGTTAAAATAGACCTAATTTGATGGAATGCATAAAGTCTCTAGAAGACTTAATTAAATATAATTTTCCATATGTATGCATATAAAGATATTAGTTGAGAGATTTGAGGAGAGGATTGATCGGATCCTTTCAGTGATCTGATCCAACTTGTGTGTTCTATATATATATATCGTGAGAGAGAGAGAGAGAGAGAGAGAGTTAGATAATTAGCTAGTTGATGTAATTGTAATCCAACGAGCAGATGATGAAATAGAGGCCATTAATTAGAAGATCAGGCTTAGGAGAGATAGAGTGTCTCATCATGTAATTGTTTGTTGATATATATATATATATGCACAGAGATTCAATTTCCATTTATATAAGTGTGTTATTGAATATTGAATGATGAATGAATGAATTAGCATATTCTGTGTAACAGAGAGTTGCAGGTGAAGTTCGGCGATTACATGGAGAAATACATGAAGAGGAGGATCATAATGGATCATTGAATCCATTAGAAAGATCAAAGCCAAATCTCAGGAGGAAGTGCCCAATGAAACAACTAAGGGATCAGAACCTTGAAGAAACCCAGAACCACATAAATGTTGAAGAAATAGCATAAAATCATAAGCAAACAGAATAATGGAGGAGTAAAGTGTCAATGCACAGTAACCATTGGACCTCATAGATCAACGGTCATCGCATGGTGGAAGAGCACGGAAGATAACCAATGAAGAAGTGGTTTCGCAACAGGAAGTGGTATTTTGGGTTGCCTCAAAACCATAAGTGGTAAAAAGGACTAGTCACCTGATTCCATTCAGCGGAGGACACATAGCACAAGGGTGGAGAGAGGAAACCGCTTTATCGGGTGGTTAATTCCCCTGTTTGTTGTCCACCTGAAATATCTGACAACCGTCGAATTAAGTATGTTAGATCAATGGTGGAGGATCGTTGTGCAAGTTGTTGATCGACAATCGAAGATCAGAGGAGGAGTAGCGCAACGGAAGGTTTAATATGGAGGGCAGACCCAATGATAAAGATGAATGTGGGTGTATATATTTTGAGATATGATTATGTGTTTTGGAGCAGGATTTCGTGTATTTTCTTTGTATTTTGTTAAATTATTGTGCCCGAGTATTTTAAGGCTTAAGTGTTATTTAAACGCTTCCGATAGTCGCATATTAGAGTTGGAGGGATAATAAGAGCATATGTGTGGTATGACCATGGTAAACTGCGATGAGCGATTGCGATAAAGGAAATTCTTGGGAAATGTGCAAAGGCTAAGGAAAGGCGGAAAAAGGTATGTTATGCATGTTTTTACGTGTATTCTCTTATAGGAGAATTATAATGGATTAAGGTGCCGATAAAAGGGTATTAATGGTTTTCCAATTATAACCGAAAGTTATAAAGTGGGGTTTGGATATATGTGCGGCCATAGGAATTAATAAAGGTTTATGAGGATGTATTAATTCCCAATAGAAAGGGTTGGAAGGGCTAGACTATGTGGTTAATAAATAAATAATTCCACATGAATTCTAATTAAGGGGCCTTAACCCATTGTTATTTATAATGAACCTTTGACCAGAAGGTCATATAAAATCCTGGGAAGAAAATGGTTTATGCATAGGTCTATATGCATACTGTGGTTAAAGCGAGGGTATCCCTGAGGCCTGTGGGTTATGGCCCACTAACTATCGGAAGTGTTATTTGATGTGTTTAAGCCTCGGAATTGAAATTTATAAAGAAAGGGGAAATTGGTATACCCCAAAATCTCCTTTCGCCAAAAGGTAAACATGCATTTTTGACACATTTAGTTACGAAAATAATGGAAATTAGGAGAAAAGTAAGGTGAAAGGTCACATGTTTCATGTGAGGAGGAAATTGAAGGAAAATAATGGAAAATGAAGAAAATACAGGCATCATTAATAAAAAGGCTTTTGAGGATCAGTTGGTAACTTTTTGTTAGTTCAAGTTTGGAGTTCTCTCATTATTCTCTCTCTCACTCTTGGCCACTTAGAGTTTTCTTGGAGCACTCTAGTTTTGGATGAAGGAAGGAAAGGAAAGAAAAGGGAAAGGAAGGAAGGAAAGGACCAAAGAAGGAAGAGCAAGATCAGACAACTTCAACATGAATACTTGCAAGTAAGTTTTTGCATGTGTGATTTCCTAGTTGGTTTGGACATGCATGGCTTTGCATGTTGGTGTATGGTTCTTTTGCTGTGGGTGGCATGGTTTTGACGGGTTATGACAGTGGTTTTCAACCTAGCCTTTCCTTTTTCCAGATTCCATGGTGTTGGGATGTCTTGATGGTGCTGGATCCACCAACATGTCATGGGATCTTCCAAGTAAGAAGTCCGAACTAGACCTCAAACCGTTTGGAGTAGGATTCCCAACAGTGGGTAGTAAATCTATTCTTTGATTGCGATAGTGCATAGAGGTAAGCATGATATCTTTGTCGGAAGTAAGTGTGTGACCTTGCAGCAAGTCAAGAGAGATGCATAGGGAGGTTCTAATACATGGATGGGGAAAAGGAAGTGTGCCCCTTAGAAGCCTGTAATAGTACATAGCCTAAAAGGAACACACGAGCTGAATGACATCACAAGCTGGAAAACAAAATAGTTGACAATCCAAAGTGATGGGTTAGACCAACAACACGACTTCAACAAGACTCATACAATCACATACGAAATAGTTCATACACAAATGCGTAATTTAAACAACATACATTGCTAAAGTAACCAGAATACTCAAACAACAATAAAAACATATGCATGAAGACGTGTTGGCTCTTATTATATTATATAAAAGTGAAAGTTCCATCCATAAATACAACCATGACAACCACTAGCCCCAATAGTGGAACGTTACAGTCAACACCACCTACTCCTCCAAAGATATGTACTCACTCTACACATTGGAGAATCCAAGGCTCGTCACAATACTCTATAAGCCCTCTCTAAGCAATGCCTATCAAATTCTTGGCTCCCAAAAGCCTCTTTTATGAGTTATGAGGTTCTATATATATAAAAGGGTGGGCTGACCCTTGACATTCCCCTTCAACTCTTGGAAAACCCTCATGACTCTTCAACTTCATTACATATAACTCTTTACATTACATATGAATGTTTTCATTCCACTAATGACACTTTGAATTTCACTTTACATTACATCTGATTACAACAATTAGGGCTCATAGTAGTGAGGTGGATGAGACAACTCATAACACAACTTGAAATGACACTATTGACATCTACTAGCTGACTGTGGTGTCCATGTCAGGTTGATGCACTGTTAAGTGATGGATGTGTCCTTGAATGTACTTGTCTTGATCTCCACATAGCTTGGTGTTGTGGGGTCTTCAATGGTCTTGGTCTTCATAAGATGGTTCCATGTATGTGTTTCTTTCGCTTGCTGCCTAATGTGCTTCATTCGTTCATTCAACTGTGAGCAAGTCTTTTAGCATGCACTCCTTCTTCATCCTATTCATTATCACAGCATGTTCCATTAATGTACTTGTTCCTGCAATCACTCATGACGTGACGACATCAAATCTAAAACATCCTAGTCTATCATGATGCATTGTTCTTGTGTTTCGTGTCGAGTTGACCAAGAGGGAGGACAAGACACTAAAACTGCACGGAACACGACTCAGGCTAGGATGAGGGGATGTAGATCATTGTCGAGAAAAACTCTGCATATGTCACTGGGAGCGAAATTTGCACAATTCAGGACAATAGTGATAATTGCAAGGTGGAACCCAACTGGTCAGGACTGTAGTTCCTGGGAGGAAGACAAGGTAGGTTGGTAGGAAGCACTGATAGACATTTCTGTGTAGTTTTCTAGAGCAAGGCTAGATTAGGCAGTAGGGAGCTGCTAGTCACAACTGCACAATTATGAGGGACAGTCTGAGATAGGTAGTAAGGGCCTTCTTGACATGACTACATAGTTTCCAGGATGAGTGCAGAGTGAGGAAGTGAGGAGAGTGCCATTCAAAATAATTCAATTTCAAAGGGAGAGCAGAGCAAGCCAGTAGGGGAATTTCAAATCAGATCTGCACAATTTCCTGGGACAATGTAGTGACAGGCAGCAGAGGCCTGTCTCACATGTATGTGCAGTTTCTACAGGAAGTGCAAGGCAGGCAGGTGGGCACCTCCTGCGTAGTTTTTGGGAGCAGTGCGACCCTAAATCAAAGTGCAGTTCAAGTTTTCCAGTTAACTAGAGGGAGGCTTGATGAGTGATCTTGTAAGAAGCGCAAACTGGATTGGTCTTGGGGACAACTTCTGCATAGTTCTGGGGGATAATTAGCTTACTCACTTCTAGGATTGCGCGGTGCAGGCTACCACAGAGGACAACCTCAATCTCTGCACATTTTTGGGTAGCAGAGCAGGGTCACTGAGAGATGAGACTGCACAATGAAACTTATTTGGGGTCTGGTTGAGTAGGGTTGTTTGGTTGACATATTTTCAGGAAAAATGGCTAAGTGCAGGTGCAAGTGAGCTTGTGCATACATGACATTATGATTACACACTTAGAATATTTCGACAACATGATGACACTAACCACTGAGGCAAAATAGCAAAGCATGACCCTCTATGGGACTATCTATAGGTGAGAGAGACAAGTGTGACACTTGGGATAGACCTTGGGATGATTGTGACAACAATTGCACAACAATGCTTGCAACTTTGTGTGTGAGTGTGATGATTGTTTGCATAGCTAAGACAACCCAAACACACAAACACAAACCTTTGAAATCAACATAACCAGATCACAAGCATGACATAGCAATCAACATGCCAAAGATGACAATTGGTTCAACAAGAAAAAAAGAAGCAAGACACGTAGAGGAAACACATGGAATGAATTTTAGTGCTTGCAAACATGCATGTTATTGAAGAGAGAATGATATCACAATGACAAGAAGTGCTTCAAGCTACACTAAGAGATGTACTTCAAAATATATATTTTACTTACCATACTTACCCTCGAGATGATTATGCATTCAATGAAGTTTGGATGATGTCCCAATATTTTATCATAACTTTGTTTCTTGGTCCTTCTCCTCAATTCCTTGAGAGTGATCTAGCGTGTCATATAGTCACTGAGAGATAGATCTACGTAGTTTCAGTTGGTAGTGACTACTGCTGGGATGAGGCCCTGGGAGGCCCATCTACATAGTTTCTGAATGCAAGACAAGTTGGACAAGGCTGCACAGTTTTGAGATGCAAGACACCACTGTGAGATGGGGTCCTGGGAGGACACCTTTGCACAGTTTCTGAGTGCAGTGCAATTTGGGCAACTGAGGGGTGATTCTGCATATTTTCTGAATGCAAGTCACTATTGCGAGATGGGTCCCAGGAGGACACATTTGCATAGTTTCAAGTTGCAAGACAGATTGGGAAATTGAAGGAAAACATTGCATAGTTTCTGAAGGCACTAGGTTCCAATTGGGGAAGGAAACTGGAGGAAACCATTGTCTAGTTTTGGATGCCAAGGGAGGCTGGGGTCTTTGTGCATTGCACAATCCCAATCGGCAAGGAAAAAAGCTTAAGGGTTGCAGAAGCGAAGTGTGCAGTTCCACAAAGATGGATGAGGCTAGGTTGTTCGAGAAACTAAGTGTGAGATCAATGAAGCTGATGTAAATGGTGAGAGAACTTGACTATGATCACAGACGAACACTTAGTGATACAAAATATACCATACAAAACATAAAAAACATAATCTGCTTGATGCAACAACCGTTGTGACAAGAGTACGTGAAATGAGTGTGAAACATGTCCATGTAATGAGAACAACCTATACGCACAAGATTACCCCTTGAAGCAGAGCAACATTCCCTTTGCATGACAAACAATAATCTCGATGCCTAAAATTAACACATACTGCATTAAGATGAGAATGCGAACAAATATTAAGATCACGGAGGGAGTCTTGAGATCATCAACTTACGAATAAGTGACCAAGGAATGATCGATCACAAGATCCATGAAAGGCTCTAAAATTTGCATGCGAGTCAAAATTTTGGAGGGTGGTTGTAGCCTCTACAACATTGGTGATACACTGGTAGAACTCCAACACTCTATATGGACCTTGTCTCGTGAAAAGAAAGTCTAACTCTTTCAGAAGTATTGTTCGATTCTTTGATCGTCATGACTTCCACACTAGCTTGTATGAAAGATGTAGTCCCTACCATTCTCTTGATCCGTCAGCACACATACCAGGCCAGGTCAACTAAGTTGTTTAGATTGGGGATGAGGGGTATATTGATGCACAAGTAATATGACTATAAGAGTTTTAGTTTCATCTCTGGTGTTGCTCCGCTACCAGTAGGCCTGGATAGTACCCCGACAAAGTCATGCAGGAACACAATCATCACTTCGCTAGCAGAAATCCTGGATAGTTCCTTGATGGATTTACTTGCATCGCCTCTCTTCTCTTGCCTTATTTTTTTTTTCATTTTTCAAAGAAATATGCATAGGCACTTATTTATTTTAGAGGCTGAAGATGGATACCAACTTATTGAGAGTAGAAGAGGTTGTCCCTTCAGAGAAGTATGTTATATATACTTTTGACATACTTGTTAATGTTTTCCCCCTCACCTTACTCTACTTGACTAAGTTGACAAGGGTTAACCCCAAAAAACTGATTAGAGTTGGTGGAACTAGTTAACAGTGCAGGCATTGTGTTTTCACCAAGACTCACTCTGAACAGACATATTTTTCATCAGGGTATCATCAATTGAAGACAACAAGATCTTCATAAAGATAGAGGGAAACATATAATTAAATGTTGATAGCTGTACAAGTCCTCTTATATTTTCCCAACTTGTTTCGAGAGCCAAACATGGTTTCATGTGAGACTAAGCCTATGAGTACAAACTGTAGAAATTTTGACTGTAGATTAACCTAATAATGCAATATAAATAAAACAAAATAATTTAATCTACTTCGAGAATCAAACTTGTGGAAGCTTAATAGATTTGAGCAAGATCAAGTGGAACACATATAACCAGAAGAAGAATCAATACACATGAAACAAAGAAGAATACTCTCGAGAAAGCCTCAGCTAAAAACCTCGCTATCTGTATTATCATACAAGTGGAAATATACCAGGATTACACAAAGCTTTAACTCTCACAGCTAGCCAGCTCTTAGTACAATCCCTCATTAATTCTCACAGACAAAATAGGCTGCTCATATGCCTTCTCCTCTCCCCTTCAAGCTCCTTTTTCCTTGCGTAGTTTCTTCTGGGTGATCCAGCTGTTAGCAAGTGTAACACTGATCTTTCACACTAATCTTACACCCTGTAAAACTGCACAAATCTCAAGGAATGAATTTATTCTACATGTATGAGTTTTGTTTATAGGAAACTCATGCAATTGAGAGTACACTGTCCCTATCTTTAATCTCAACTGGATATTTCTTTGAATAGACATGCATGAGTTACTGATGAGAGAATCTTCAGTTATCTGGAGTACACTAGTTGGATGCATGCATGCATTAACTGACTGAACTCACAATTAGTTGCTCAAACAGTTTGGAACTAATTTAACTTGACCTAACTCAGTTAATTGAGCTAACTGATTACAACTCAATTATAACTCATCCTTATCTTCTTAATTAAGGTATAAGCTCCTTAATTTAAGGGATAGATGTTGCATGACTTCACAAAGACTTCTAGCTTGAATTTCTCCAACTAATTAACTCAAGATGAATTAATTAATTATTTTTCGAGCAGCTGGTGAGACTAAATTCGAATTTTAATTCAAGGACAAATTAAAATTGGAATATTCTTGTTGCCACATTTCAATACTCCCTCTCAACAAGAAAGGGATTATCTACCACCCCAATCCTGTCTCTATGAAACTCAAATTTACACTTTGATAATGCCTTTGTCAAAATGTCAACATCTTCCTCCTCGGTCAAAATATATTGCAACAACATGATCCTCTTTGCCACACAGTCTTTGAGATGATGATACCAGATGTCAATGTGCTTGGACCTATCATGAAATACTGGATTCTTAGAGATTTTGATACAACTTTGATAACCACACTAGATCACAGTTGGATCCATCCTCTAATCAAACAAACCAACTAGAATTTTCTACATCTAGATGGCCTCACATGCTGCATAACTAGCAACCATGTATTCAGCCTCTGTTGAGTTGAGTGCAACTGACCTTTGTTTCCTACTGTACCAAGAAATTGCAGCTGAGCCAAGGTTGAAAATTCCTCCTGATGTGCTCTTCTGATCTGATGGACTCCTTGCCCAATCTTCATTAGTGAAACCCTGTAGCTTCACTCCCTCTATCTGTATGTACCATAATCCATACTGAGATGTGCCTCTAAGGTATCTCAATACCTGCTTTGCTACCTTCCAAAAAATCTTGGTAGGTTGAACCATAGCTTGTGTCAGCTGGTTCACATCATAGCACAAATTTGGTCGTGTGTTCACTAAGTACATCAGTGAACCCACAAGCTGCCTGTACATAGTAGACTCTACTACTTCTCCTGAAGTAGCATCCTCCTTCCTCCAATTACCTGCTAGAGGAGTCTACATGGCCTTGCACTTCTCCATGTGGAATCTACTGAGTATCTAATTGGCATACTTTCCCTGAGACATAAACAACTCCCCATCCTTCTACCATACTTCCATGCCAAGGAAGTAATGCATGAGACCCATGTCTTTCATCTCGAATTCTCTTAGAAGGTCCTCTTTGAAAGACATGATTAGCTGATCATCACTTCTCAATATATGATCATCAAAATAAA
Organism: Pinus taeda; assembly: GCA_000404065.3. Taxonomy (NCBI): domain Eukaryota; kingdom Viridiplantae; phylum Streptophyta; class Pinopsida; order Pinales; family Pinaceae; genus Pinus; species Pinus taeda. The sequence goes on from APFE031113221.1 coordinate 66,987, forward strand.
AAACAATGATCAACTGCTTACCTTTCACCATGATGTGGTACAGGTTCACATTTGCTTCACTCTTTGTGAAGCCCAACCCGGTGAAGTAGTTGTCGATCCTGGTTTAGCAAGCATGAGGTGCTTGCTTCAGCCCGTACAAAGCTCTCTTGAGTCGGAACACATGTGACTCATGATTGAAGGTCTCAAAACCTTCTGATTGCTTTATGTACACCTCTTCCTCAATCTTTCCATCGAGGAATGCAGTCTTCACATCCATCTAATGGATCTCCCAACCCATCTGTGCTAATAGTGCCAACATCGATCTGATAGATGAGTACCCTTCTATAGGAGCAAAAGTCTCATCATAGTCAATCCCCTCGACCTGTGAGAAACCACCGGCAATAAATCTTGCCTTATGCTTCTACACACTACCATCAACAGCTTACTTTACCTTGTAAAGCCAACGGGAACTCACAACTGACTTGTTCTCCAGTCTTGGAAGTACATCCCAAACACTGTTACGAACTATGGAGTCATACTCCTCCACCATAGCATCAACCTAAATCAGTTGTTGCACTGCTTCCTCAAAGGAAGATGGCTTGTTCTCAACACATTCCCCAACAAGGGCCATGTATCTAGTGTACCTCTCAGGTGACCTCCTCTGTCCGCGCTGATAAAATGGTTCTCCCACATTCTCTCTCACATCTAAAAACAATTTTTGAGCTTCTCTCATGCACTTCCATCCATCTCCTGAAGACTCTACTTGAGTGGATGTCTCCACTCTTGGATCCTCTGCATGTGGTTGCTCCGCATTAGTCTGAGGCTCCTCTTACTTAGGAACCAATAGTTCCTCCACAGCTTGTAATTGGAGCTCCCCTCAAGGGAAACTCACATGGCCTTCTACTCATCAAACTCGAGATCTTTGTGAACCACTGCCCTCCAACTGGTAGGCAAATACACCCGATAGTTGTGGGGTGTATCAGTGTATCCCTCAAGTGTCCCCAACTTGGCTGTCGGCTCAAGCTTCTTCGATGCATCCATTGTCACATGGCAATATACTGATGAGATAAAGATCATGAAGTGACCCACATTTGGTCTCTTAGTGGAGAAAGCTTCCTTTGGTGTCTTCATCCCAAGTATTCGATGTGGGCTTCTATTATGCAAATAGACCACTGTGTTGCATGCCTCAGCCCACAAATGAAGTGGTAGACCTTGGTCATGCAACATCGCCCGTGCTGCCCCTAAAATAGATATGTTCTTCCTCTTGGCGACCCCATTCTTTTGTGGGTTATGAGGTGCTGTCAACTCTCAGTTAATTCCTTCCACTGTGCAAAAGTCCTTAAACTCTTGAGAGACATATTCTCCAGCGTTGTCTCTTCTCAAGGCCTTGATCTTCTTTCCTGATTCTTTCTCAACCAAAGGTTTGAACTCACAAAACTTTGAGAAGGTTTGGTCCTTCTGCATGAAATAAATCCAACATTTATGAGAATAATCATCAATGAAAATCACATAATACCTTTGCTTCACTGTGGATGCCGTCGAGAATGGTCCACACACATCAGTATGAACTCGCTCTAAGATTGCTTTTGCTCGACTATCTCGATCATGAAAGGAAGACTTGGTGTACTTTCCCAAGGTACAACCTTTACATGTGTCAACTTTCTCAAGTTCACCTTTGGGAAGTCCGGTAGAGATCTGCTGCATTATCTTCAAGGCCCCATGATGCAAATGGCCCAACCACCTGTGCCATAACTCACTAATGTCTTGGATTTGCACCAATTCTTCTTTCGAACTCAATGCTGCACAATCATCTACCTCTAGTTTATAGATATTCTTCACCTGAATCTCTATCATCTTGGTCTGACCCGTGGCTATGTGTCTTAGGAACACATTTCCTTTACTGAAGACAAAATCATAGCCTTTGTCCTCCAACATCATGACAGATACCAAGTTATTCTTCATTTCAGGCACATACTTCACATCTGTCAAGGCGAGAGGAGCTCCATGCTCACTCTAAAAAGCAACGTTGTCCACTCTTGAAACAATGTACTTTCTATCGTCACTCATCTCTATGCGCATCTTGAGGTCTTTCTCCTCCAAGGTACCGGATAAAATTTTATCACCAGTCATGTGGAATGAGGCTCCACTGTCAAGATACCAAACACAACCGACCATCGATGACACCATGCATGCGATGAGGGTAAAATCCATTTCGAATTGAGAGGCTAAAGCCTCACCTTCTGATCCTTTTGAAGATCCATTCTTGGACTTCTTTGATGGGAAATTAGTTGCATAATATCCCATCTCATGACAATTAAAGCATCTTACTTTAGACTTGTCAACCTTATTCCTTGCATGAGAAGAATACGATTTGGAATGGGAAGCCTTCCCTTTCCCTTTCCTTGCCTTACTTGCTAAGGCCAGATTTTCTTCATCATCATTCTTTGATGAAAAACCATCTCTTATGCTCCTCTTGATCTCCTCCTGCATCAAATCTGACCACAGTCATTCCCAATCCGATAGTTTCTCCCTTCCATTCATAGAGTCATGGTATCTATTCCAGCTCTTTGGAAGGCTGATGAGAGCGAGGCTCACCATATCATCATTGAAAGTAGTTATTCCTACACTACCAATCTCATCTCTACAAGTGGTGAGCTTGTTCAGATATGTGGAAATAGTGTCACCCTTCTCCATCTTGATTTTCCAAAGCTTATCCTTAAGCACCAATTTCCTCTCATCGCTACTATTTTGGTAGAGGTCCTTCAATGTCTTCCACATTGAAAATGGAGTATCCTTCCCATCGAAACTTGAGACAATATGGTCTCAAACTCCCTCTAGGATGATCTGTCTTGCCTTCGCTACACACTTCTTCCTCTCAGCCAACTCTTGTGCATTAGCCGTAGCTGGCTTTGGGATTTCTTGATCAATGAAATCCTTCACACCATTGTCTTCTAATACAACTTCCATTCTATCATTCCATGTTATGTAATTCAAGCTACCTTCCAAGGCCTACTCGAGTCTCAAGCCATAGAATGCCATTGACCAACCTGAAGTATGAGATGAATTCAATTTTTACCTGCAACCCCAAACTTAAAACTTTGAATTCTCTTCTCAGTATACTGTTCACAGCTCTAATAACCTTTTCTCCGATACCATGTAGAAATTCTGACTGTAGATTAACCTAATAATACAATATAACTATATCAAAATACTTTAATCTACTTCTACAATAAAACTTGCAAAAGCTTAGTAGGTTTGAGCAAGATCAAACAAAATACATATAACCAGAAGGAGAATCAATACATATGAAACATAGAAGAATACTCTGGGGAAAGCCTTAGCTAAAAACCCTGCTATCTGTATTATCATACAAGTGGAAATATATCAGGATTACACAAATCTTTAGCTCTCACAGCTAGCCAACTCTCAATACAATTCCTCACTAATGCTCACAAACAAAATAGACTGCTTATATGCCTTCTCCTCTACCCTCCAAGCTCCTATTTCCTTGTGCAATTTCTCCTAGGTGATCCAGCTGTTACCAAGTGTAACATTGATCACTCACATTAATCTCACACCCTGTAAAACTATGCACATCTCGAGGAATGAATTCCTTTTGCATGCATGAGTTTTGTTTATAGGAAAACTCATGCAATTGATAGTACACTGTCCCTGTCTTTAATCTCAACTGTGTCTTTCTCTGAATAGACATTCATGAGTTACTTATGAGATAATCTTCAGTTATCTGGAGTACACTAGTTGGATGCATGCATGCATTAACTAACTGAACTCACAATTAGTTCCTCAAACAGTTTGGAACTAATTTAACCAGGCTTAACTCAGTTAACTGAGCTAACTAATTACAACTCAATTATAACTCATTCTTATCTCCTTAATTAAGGGATAATCTCCTTAATTTAAGGGATAACTATTGCATGACTTCACAAAGACTTCTAGCTTGAATTTCTCCAACTAATTAACTCAAGATGAATTAATTAATTATTTTTCAAGCAGCTGGTGAGACTAAATTCTAATTTTAATTCTCAATTTTAATTCAAGAACAAATTAAAATTGAAATATTGTTTTTGCCACATTTCAACACAAACAAGCAAACAAACAAGAAATTGAAGATAAAAATTAAAGCGAAAGCAAAGAAAGAAAGCAAACCAAACCAAGTAAGAAAGCAAAGAAACATGAAAACAAAGCAAAATAAGAAAGCAAACACTACTCCTAATCCTAAATTAAGCAATGCATGGGAATACTCATGTAAAGTGATATTTCCAATAAGTCCTAAGGGTTAGCTCAACTAGTCGATTCCCCATTGTTAAGTAACTCGCTAATTGAGAGGTCATAGGGTCAATTCTCCTCAACGCCCTTGGGGTTAGGCCTTGCTAGTATGGCCAGTGAGCTTTAAAATATTCCCTTCAGGGTTTATCTGCCCAACATAACCATCCACGCAACTTGAAATGCCTCAACATCTTGAGGGGTTTCCACTTCATCAATGGGTAGATCATCAAATACTAGTCACTTAGAAAGATTAACAATAGGTGAATCAACATCATGATCGAATGAAGGAGTGAAGAGATCACGAAATCCACGATTAGAACATCGAGATGTTGATCGAGATCCTCATGATCTGATGAATCATCCAAAGTGGTTGATGAGAGACAAGAATGTTCATCCTCTACATTTCCAGAAATGACAAGTGCAATATTGGATGGATTTTCAGAGAAATATTTGTCCTCTCCATAATGTAATGATAGACTGACATCTAGTGTGTCCTATGAATGACCAGAAGTGGACAAATTCGGTGATGAGTTTTCATAGGGAAAATCAAAACTGGAAGAATCACAAGGGATGTCACGATAGATAGGATGAGGTGCAGATGGAAGGGATTCATCCTTCATCGCGGGTTCTTCTTCAGATTCCTACACACACTCATCATGAATGACATCGCAGGTTGGTTGCACAACACCAACTCCTTCGACAACTTGATCGTGATGAACAACAAGTGTGGAGTTTGGAATGGGAGGACACACACAATATAATATGGAAGATCAACAAGACACTGGGGTGGAGGTTGAGGAAACAAGTCCACGTGACAACCAACAATCTTGCATGCCAAATCTATGCAGATATTAAGAGCAGGTGGGGTGGAAGGTTGTGATAGTTCAACAGATGTGCATGCACCTTCTCCCACCTAGAACTGCAGAGCTAGAGTTGTTTGATGAGAAGAGGATGGAAAATCACTTGTGACAATGACCTTGTCTGTCTTAGATTTGGAAACTCTAACACTAAGGTATGACAAGAGGGGTTTGAATGATTCTAAGATATTCAGATTTTTAGATATGTGAAGAAGATACTCAAATATTCCACTGAGAAATTCCCAATCAATTTCATCTTTAGGAAATCAAAATGCAAGATTAAGAAAGAGTACGTGAAATTTCTCAATGGATTCATTAGGTGCTTTCTATAATTTTAGAATTTCTTTATTGAGTGATTTACAGTAAAAATGATGGAACGCATCGACTACCTTTGTAACAAAGTGATTAAAAGAGTGAATGGATTTATTTAGCAGTGTGACACACCATTTCAATAGGTGCCCACGAAGCATGCATATGAACATTGTGCATATCATGTGATGCTCATGGACTTTGTAGTTGTCACAAAGATTGGAAAAGACGACATTGTGTCTATGCCAAGCCATTCTGCCTTCACCTTCATATGTGTTTTGTGACAAGAGATTCTAGAGATCCTCTATGATTTCAAAGTCATTCCTGTAAGACATACATCTCAGAGGATGAATAGTAACATAAGTCATGATAGATGTGTGAAGATTAGAAACAAATTTTAAGGACTCAACTTATCATCTAGCCCTCCTTCTAGTGCTAGAAATGTTGAGAGTACTAGACCCACCAACATGTCAAGGGATCTCCCTGGTAAGAAGTCCCAACTAGACCTTAGACCATTTGGATTAGGAGTCCCAATAGTGGGTAGTAAAGCTATGCCTTGATTGCGATAGAGAGGTAAGCATGATATCTTTGTCGAAAGCAAGTGTATGACCTTGTAGCAAGTCAAGAGAGATGCATGGGGAGGTTATTGTGGGGCAGTATAAATGCAATATTTACACCAACATTTAAATTCTCAATTTGGGTTGGTAAAATTAGAGCATAACACAATATATTCCAAAAGAAGATCTCAGGGATCTGTGGAATCAAGCTCTTGAAAACAATTAAAAAATGCATCATTCAGGAAAAAGGAACAAGACTCTTCAAAGCAAAGTAAATGCATTGTAAATCTACTTTTGGCTTCTCTTCCAGGTTGAGTTGACTCCTGCAGAAGTCTTCCTCAGTTGTCCAGGGGATAAGGGAATGCAGATTCCACTCAAAAGAAGCGATTCAGTTTTCAAAACCTCTCTAAGGATTACATGCTATGTTTGCAAAAATGGAAAGAATGAAATAAAACTAGGAAGCATAAAGCAACTTCATTCCAACTAATCTAAAGAAATCATTGAATGCTTTAAAAAGAATCTAGACTATATGTGCACTTCTTCTCTGGAAATAATTTAGTACTCAATTGTAAGGAAAGTGTGAAATAGAAACAAATAAGATAATACATTTATGTTGCTTTCAAGCTCACCCTGATCTTATAAAATCATTAAATACTTTCTCTTCAACACATAAATATTAAATTATGAGAAAATGGATATTGATAAAAAATTTTAACCTCAAGACATTCTAAGAGTTCTGTGAGCACTTTACTTTGCCAATAAAACAATATTGCAATTTCTCCTCAAGATGACCTTGGCATTTAATTATTAAGATTTCACAAATGAGTGCTATTTTTCTCCAAATTGCGAGAATTAGTTTCACATCTCAAATAATAGTTTTAAGGTAGTCATGAATTCATAATGAGTTAAATGAACCCAAACTCTTAATAAGCCATAGTTTCCATTATCCTTAAATTTTGAAAGTAAACCTTGTTATGCAACAAATGGGATTAAGGTAAGTGTCATACTTAACTTGTAAGATAAATAAGAGATGCAGTTAAAAACATTCACTGCTTATCCTCTGCCTCAGTCTTTATAAAAATACATGACAATATTATTAATTGAACTCGGATGATCAAAGCTATGAAAAAGAACTGTGGAATAAAATCACAAGTCAAATGATCAAAGCATAGGAAAGAGTTGTGAAATAAAATTGAAGAGCTGTATTAAATCACACTCACACCATGAATCTATCAAAATAAAATGCAGAGAAATCTTAAGAGATATGGGGCAATGGATTGGCTGGTTGGCCCAAACCACCCAACTCATTTCCCTTGCAGTAGTTAAATTACAACACCAGAAGATTTATAATGATTGAAAACATAAATCATATGCCAATTTTTATTAATGTTGACTCTTGTTACATAATCACTGAATAACACAGTGCTGGGCTCCAGTGGTCCTCTCCAGGGATCATCCCACTGGGCATGTAGGCTCCTCCCTTCCCTACACAGTGGAATTGATCCCCATGTTCTGCAAAAAAATGTGATCTACATGATATAATTTAGGATTCCCTTCTAGTATGCAACCCTCATGCTTGTAACAAAAGTGCTGCCCAATTACTCGGATCACATGCATAAAAGTTTAGAGTGGACGTGAATACAAATTGATCTAGAACCAAAATAAGGAGATTCAATTTTGATTGGGTTCCAATTAATGCATGTCACATTTGTTGAATGTATGTATTTTAATCCTCACATGCTGCATGTGTCGAAGCAATTTTATTTCTCGCAGGGTCCACCTTACATTTATTAAATTGTCAAATGCATTGGATATTTTTTGATGCAACTCACTCATTGGTTTTTTTAGTGTTGAGCAGGCCACACCATATGATCCTCGTCCAATAGCGATTCCTCCTAGTTACTCGGATTGAAGGTCATGGGTGCATATATTTTTAGATTTTGAAAACCAAATTTTATATAAGCATAAGAAAATTAACTTTTAGTTGGATTCGTATTAATCTGGAGATAATCATAATGACCAGTGCAGAGTCATCAGATCTTTTCCGTGAGAGTATCACACTGCTAATGACTCTGTGGCTTCTAGAAATAGTTTGATTGTATTCTTTGAATTTCATTCTGCATGGTTTTTTGAAGACCTGGGTGCAATTAAGGGAACACATCACCATCTCGAGCATATTCTCCTCAAAACCCATATGCTTGTTTTTCATCATGAAAACCTGAAGTATGAAAATCGTGGAGGCTGTTAACACCCAGGTTGTTCCCTTTGACTCCCAGGGAATACGGCCGGGGTAACCACTAACCAATCTTTGGATTACAGCTTCTAGCCCAACTGTAATCAGAGAGGGCTCTCTCTTTAAGGTTTGTCTCTGTTCTGTGGAGATTTTAGGCTAGTTATGAAGTAAGGGTTTTGGTTTATGTTTGGTTGAAAGGATGTCTTTCTGTACCTAAAGTGGAAATCTGCAGATAATGTTAGTCCATTGGGCAGTGGAGTCTGTGGCTACTGGTTTTTTGAAATCTTGAGTTTGAGCAGCTGAAATTATAGGGCCATTTGAATACTTCATAAAACAAACTTGAAATTATGATGGTGAAATGTAAACAACTAGTGAAAAGCAATTAAGAATTTTCCACTAAGCTGGGGTGTGGGAAAGAGATATATTCCTCAGGAGAAAACTTGAATTCCTGAAACAATAATCACTGTGAAAGATATAGTGTGAAAGGGCAGCAATTAAGAATTACACCTTTATTACTATAATTGAAGAAAACATTTATAATAGCTTAGATTGAGTTCAGGGTAATCTGTGATTAAATCCTGGAACTATTCTTTTTCCTTGCCACTAACTGTAAAGCACAGAAGCATGAAAGAGATATGAAAAGATAACAAAACACATAACGAAGAGTTTTAGGAAAAACTTATTGTGCCATGAAGTACGCAAGAATCCTGTAACATTTAGTTAAACACCACAATGCATCAAACAACACAGAGCTTTGGAAATTCCA